>JAMPIV010010127.1:0-273524 GCA_024509875.1 Oreohelix idahoensis | reverse complement strand
AATTGTGAAGGTTCGGGTTTTTGCTCATGTTTCAACGAACGGTGACGAAACATGTCAAGCCAGCCTGATCTGGCTATTAATATTGATGCTCTCACGTTAGTAAGTAGAAATTCATAACAGCGACTATAACAACACCCGAAAAGATGGCTACAGAAATTAAGGATATCTGTGAAAGACGAAACTTAAACAAGTCTTTAAAATGGACATTTTTATTTTTAAAGAATATATGTTAGTTTATGAAGCCACCGGAAAGAAACTATAGCTTTGTTTGCAATGGCGACCGGATACCCTGACTCCTCATCGGGAATGAAAAGATTCATTGACCCTTAATAATTTTGTGCATTGCTGAAAGAAACTACAGCACTTTGCCACGGCGTTGACAGATGTTTCAACTTGTGTGTCCGGTATTTTTTTTTTTTGGTTCGCTTTTTGCCTTCTTCTGGCAAGACGTGATTCTTTCAACCTATTTGGTTATATCAGAGCGCATTTACCATCCAAAAAAAAAGTCAACTCTGTTGACTGCTAACCCGATCAGCGTTGATAGATACTAAGTTCCGGTAGAATTGTGAAGGTTTGGATTTTTGCTCACCGGTGGCGGTAACTGAAGGCTGGAGACCCATTTCTCTTTTGATGTCAGCTTGTAAATTGTGTACGAATTGAACTCAACCGATTATGAACGTTTGGCGAATGTTTCCTGGCCGGGGTTTAGCACACTTGCAGACTCTAAATGATTATCCGTTATGATATGGTGTTTTTATACTATATCAAGCACATAGTAATGTATTTTTGGGATAATAAAGATTATAATATATGTATGTATATATGTGTATATATCATCATCATGTGATGTATTCATTCCAGAACGTTGTCTCCATTACAGCTGCTCTGAACGCATTACGATTCTGGGCAAGTCGACCTGCATCAGCAAAAACCGTCCACCGTCGTCTAGGTCGACCCCTTTCCCTTTTTCCAGGAACCATGCGTTCCATCACTATTTTTTTCCAGACTATTATGTCTTTTTATACGACCGAAAAATTTCAGCTTCCTTATTGCGATGGTATTTAGAAGCCAATTTTCCTCTACGTTTAGTGAGAGCAGTACTTCTCTGTTGGTCTTTTTTTCTGTCCAGGGTATTCTCAACATCTTTCTGTAGCATTTCATTTCGAATGATGTAACCCTTTTTTGCAACTGTTTTATTGAGTGTCCAAGTCTCGCAGCCGTAAGTTGCTACTGGGAATATACATGCTCTGATCAGTTGTAACTTTGTTTCTTTGCTTGTGTCTTGCCACAGGTTTTTCATCTGTATTAGTTTATGTGAGGCAATTGCAAGTCTTCTTTTAATTTCTACTGCACAGTCGCCAGACCTGTTGATGATTGATCCTAAGTATTTGAATTCATTAACACCTTCAAGTTCTTCGTTATCAATTTCAATTTCTGGTTTGGCCTTTTCTTTGTCTGTTGTCAATACTTTCGTCTTCTTGGTGTTTAGGTATAGATTCTGGGCCTCGCTGTGTTTATATATACTGTATATATATATATATATATATATATATATATATATATATATATATATATATATATATATATATATATATATATATATATATATATATATTTGACTTCACAATTGCCTCTTGCTGGCGGAATTGTGGATTTTAAAGCTGCATCCAAGGTGGAATGGGTTCAGTTTCTACACAAGACATCAGGAGGCTGAGACAGTTGGGAGTCATGACCCAGGTGGGCCCGCCACCCTTAGAGTGTAAAGGAGAATAATGGGCCGAAACACTTGTTCGACGGGGGTGAACACTTCTGATGATCAGATTACCTCATGTTGTGTCGCTCTGTGTAGAGTTTCTTATCATAATTGCATGGTCAGACCAGTGACAATAGGGAAAAGACCGATGGACTTCTGGAAAGACAGATGACACTGGGAAAGACTAGAAACCGGCGGACCGGGTTAGCTCCTCGTAAGCTGTAAACAATTGCTACAGGACCCAAAAATAATAGCTGCCCACAGGATTCACCGAAAAAGGGGGGGGGAGAATGATGAACTCACAAGCGCCTCACTGGAATCGACAAGATCCGTTTCACGAAACTTCGAGCTCTAAACAACGGCTGGAATTTCCATATGCCTGTGGTAGGAGATTCTCTACTCAGAGAGGAATGAAAATCCACAGAACGAAAAAGAGGTGTGCGAGTTCATCAGAGGGAGATCAACAGCGCTCTGTCTCGACGGGTAAGACGTTAGAAGAACTCAGCCAGGATTCAATCTACAGTGCTGAGTACATTCAAGTTGATCTACCTGATGATGATCTCATACACTTCGTGGACGGGAAGAGAGATGCAATCAAGTTTCCACCTGCCAGTGCAAAAGAGCTTTGGGAATAGGTGGACGAAGCCTTGTCAAAAGAGTTGGATAACAACTCGAAGCAGATAACTTTATAGACGAAGCTGGAAATCTTCGGCGACCTAATATATCTTCACTGTCGCAAAGTGTTTGGAGTAAGGGAGGTAAGGGAAAGTAACCCACCGCAAAAAGTAGAAGACAAATTAAAATAGATGAAATCAGGAAACAGAAGAAACATGCCCGAAAACTGTTCAAGAACGCAGTGGCCACAGAGAAGGAAGCATTACGACAGTCTTGGGAGCACCTGAAAGGCCAACATAATGCCCTGTGTAGAGTAGAAAGGTTGTACAGGAAGAGAGGGATAGGGAAAGATTCTTCAAGGAGCCCTTCAAGTTCGCCAAAGAACTGTTTGAGCAGCCACGGTCGGGAACGCTAAACATCAGGAAAGAAGACCTGGAATAACACCTTAGAATGACCTATTCAGATGGTCGCAAAGATAAGCCGCTCAGCAGTATGACAGGCCTTAAATGGCCTAGTAAGCCATGTGGCGTGTGTGCTGGAGAGGTTAGTGATGTTACCACACTACGTGTACTCCGAGTGAGGTCAAGCTATGTAAGTCCCTGAGACTAATTGTTGATGATGATGTATTCTCAGGGTACCTATCCGCTACCTCTCTAAGATCTCACTCGGGGAAATATTTTATGAGATTGTTATATGTTTTATGGCTACGTGTCTAGGGTAGTGTAAGTCTAGTGATAAGTGCATAAAAAACAAACACAGCTGTAACTCAATGAAATTGAATTAAGTAAGACTGTTGTTACGTTCATATACTTATATTACAATTTTAATTTCCTGTCCCTCAAATCTTTTGGGGCAGGAATGGTTAAAAATGAAGAGAACTGTATTTGCATGTAAGAAATAAATAAGGAGGACTCTGTGTCCATAACTTGATAATAAACAAGTGTCACTGTAGGTGTAGAACACAGACTGATGTAATATTGTCTAAACGTGATAGTCAATGGTGTGCGGGACTATTGTTGTCATCACGCCCACAATAATGAATGTTCAAGTATGGAAAATTTTAATAAATGAATTGTCAGAGCACACTTAAAGGGATTTCACCTGATGTTCTATCTGAAGTAGATTACAGTAGATCATACAAATTCAGCATTAGAGTTTTCTTCAGGCTATCAAATGCAGCATACAGCTTTGCTGAGGCCTTCACTGTCCTCAAATTCTGTCTTCAACAGGTTTCCTGCCACCAACTGGTAACAGGCAATATAACCCTGAAAAAGGACATTCCCCTACTTTTTATATGCTGGCTATAATAATTCCACAACTCGTCAAAACTATCATTATTTGTGGCCTGTCTCGTGTGCAAAACATTTGCACTAGCCCCTATTTTATTTGACTTCACTCCGTACTGTGTTTACATTCTTCTTCCATATGGCTGCAACGCCACTGTCACTTTAAACATTGATTTTCTTCCATAAAATCAGATAGGTATACAGTTTTCTTCTGGTAACCTGTTAATTCTTTTGTACAATCATTTTAAGTATGTTTTCAGGCATCATTTGAACACTGTGACACTGCAGAAGACTGCTAGTAGCTTTCTGGACTTACAGTCGTAATGTTTTTTATGGCAATATTCAATCACAATTTAATTTCGTTTCTCTATAAGTCTGCTTAGGCATGCTTGCTAGGATGTCGTAATTCGTTTCCCATGGCAATGTCGCACAACACAACATTTTTGGCGCCCTATCTGGGTTGCCTCTACATATTAATAAAATATATTAATAAAATTATTTATCTTACCGCAATCATGGAAATATTTCACAGAAGTGTAAGATTAACTGGCAATCAATGGCACAGGTGCAGATCGCTGTCGTCCAGACCGCAAAGGCATTGGTCACAACTGCTATGCGGCTAATCTTAATCTGACTGTCTTGAAATATTTGTCTCAAGTGGCAGCTTATTCTGGCAAAGCGTTAGTTTTATCTTCATCCTCCTAAACTATCATTAACCAATCAAACGAGTCAAGCAAATTTGACTGTTCAAAAACGCGTCCCGAAAATGTAACTTCCGAAGACTTTCAAAATTGAGCAGTCTCTCAGTGTGTCTGTCTGTCTCAAGTTTTATTTTCTACTATATCTCTGTTATTATTGGGTCGATTTCAATTTTAAAAAGTGATTCTTAAACTGCCCTTTGGCCTCTATCATTCTATTTAGTTTTCATCTAACTCTTTATCATCGTTTTCATCTATGTAATTTTTCTCTATATTTATTCTGAACAAATTACTTTTCTATAAGGCAAGATAATTTATTATAGGGAATAGTATGGTATTTTTATACACAATATTATCGCTATAGATCAAAACATCCATTTTTTTTACCCTCTTTATGTATGAAGAAATAAGTGATCTAAGTTTTTTTCTTTCCCCCTCCTCTCTGCACAAATTTGGTTTTAGTTTCATTTTCAAACGCATAAGTTAGTCTTGATTCTTTTTCATTTTAATCCCCCCCTCCCCCCTTTTCCCCTCTCTCCCTTTTTCAAGACGAGGTAACAAGTTGTTGTTTTTTTTTCTGCCAACTTTACGGCGTTCGTCATAAAATAATGGGAAGGGAAACGCGAGCTGCGTGTGTGTTTGGGGGATGGGACTCAATACGTTTGGTCTTTGGAAATTCAAATCTTGTGCCAATCGTGGAATGTTCGGATAGGCAATGGCCTTGGTGCAAAATTTCAAACATTGTAGTTATTTATAGTTACAACCATCACTAAATAATAGGGCGGGTGTTATGCGGTTTTGGGGAAGGGTAACCTTTTTCAAACTATGGTAGTAGTAAAGTCAAATATTATCCAATTCTTAGCAGACGTTTGACCTTGCCCCTTGGCAATTTTCAAATATAGTAGGAGTGGTTATAGGCGGAAAATTTACGTTACTAGATTTTTTAATCTAGGAAAGTTTAGCGGGGTGTCACACAGAGTACTTTACGACAAGCCAGGATCTGAATTTAACACCAAGCCCCTAATGATTCAAGAAGTAGGAAGCATTGTCCAGAAAGCTTTGTGCAAGTCAGCTCCAGGTCCTAATGGTGTTCCATATTTTGTGTATAAGAGATGCCATGAGGTACTCAAACGACTGCTCCGTTTACTGAAGAATGCGTGGAAAACCCAGCTTGTAAGCAAGGAATGGAGAAAGGCTAACATATTCTATATCCCGAAGCAACAAATATCCACAGACATCAGTCAGTTCAGGCCAATCTGACTACTTAATGTGGAAGGGAAGATATTCTTCTCAGTGATTGCGAAAAGGCTCACTACATACCTCCTAGCAAATGGGTACATTGACACTACCAATCAGAAAGGAGGTATCCCAGGCACACCAGGATGTCTAGAGCATGCCATGATGATCTGGGAAGCAATTCAAAAGGCAACGTCTGACAGAGCAAACCTCCATGTAATCTGCGTGGATCTAGCAAATGCTTATGGATCCGTTCCACACCAGATGTTGTGGAAGGCCCTAGAAATGTATCATGTGTCTAAAGAGATTGCAGCAATGCTGAAGCTGTATTTCGCAGGGTTCTCTGTCAGATTTTTAACCAGAGAGTACACAACGAAGTGGATTGGCCTTGAAGTTGGAATTGCGATGGGATGTACCATCTGTCCGATACTATACGTGTTGACTATGCAGGTGATTCCCAATGCAGCTGAAGGAATTGCTATAGGTCCAAAGCTCAGTTGAATGTGTCACATGCCACCGCTCAGAGCATTTATGGATGACGCAACATTTCTGACATCAGATGAACATCAGGCTCGGAGGATGTTAGCACGCCTGGATAAACTAGTCAGCTGCTGCAGAATGAGCTTCAAAACCCAAGAAGTCGAGAAGCCTATCAGTCAGGAAAGAGAAGATAGCGGAGATTGAATTCATGGTTTCCAACCAAAGAATCCCTACTGTCATTGAGGAACCTGTTAAAAGTCTTGGCAGTGTGTACGATGCCTCATTAAAAGACTCGAAAGCAGTGCAACAGACAATAGAAATGGCAGACAGAGGGCTACAGATCATAGACAAAAGCAGACTTCTAGGAAAATTCAAACTGTGGTGTCTCCAGTTCATGTTGATACCTAAGTTGCTGTGGCCACTGCTTATATATGAAATAAGCACCAGTACAGTTGAAGCTATAGAGCAGAACGTCAACAAGTTCATGAGGAAATCTCTAGGTGTACTACCAGGTCTGTCAAACGTAGCACTGTACTGCAAAGAGTCAAAACTTGAGCTTCCTTTCAAGTCAGTTGTTGAAGAGTATTAAGTGGGAAAGGCAAGGCTCACAATAATGCTGCGCAAGTCAGCAGATAACGCGGTTAAGTCCATTCAACCCACACTGAAAACAGGGAGGAAGTGGAAAGTGGAAGAAGCTGTTGATGCTTCCCAAGAGTCGCTCAAGCTAAGGGAGGTAATCGGATACACACAGACGAATAGACGGGGATTAGGCCATGGAGACATCCGCTGGTGGTCCAAGGCATCAAGTAAGGAGCACAGAGACATGGTAGTTCAGGAGATACGAGGAACTAAGAATGATAAGAGGGTGCAAAAAGCAGTGCAGCAGGCCCAACAAAGGTCAATGGACTACATGATAGTAGCCTTGCAAAGGTTCTTGACATGGAATAATATATGACAGTGGTGGGTTTTGATGTTAAGAGGTTAAATATTAATTGTCTACAGATGTGAGTTCAGCTGTGCAAGTCCCTGAGTCTAATTGTTGATGAAGTTGTTTTCAGGGTACCTGTCTGATACCACCATACAACCTCAATCTGCTATATATTTTGAGCCTACTTATAAGTTATGGTGTCTGGATGTTGTCTGGCTAGGTGTCTAGGGTAAAATGCAATGTAATGTTAATAAAATGACAACAACTACACCTATAACTTAATGAACAAGTAATTAAATAAGTCACTGTGTAAATTTTGAATAATAATATTTTTACAATTTATTCTCCTGTATCTCAATGGCTGGGATACAGGAATGGTTAAAATCAAAATATAATTCAATTTATTTATAGCAACTTAATTTAAAAAACAACAAATGTGTCTGTTCATATTACACTAAAATGTTTATGACTGGAAGTGTTCTGATGAAGCAATAACTCCTATGAATGGACACGCTTCTTTGGACTAACTTGTATCATCATGTCAAGAATACTGATTGATATAATAATGATGGAGAGTATGGTTAAATGAACTAACACACGCCCGTGGACAATTGGGCTTAACTTTGTGTCATAGAACTTGTTATGTCCTTTGCACAACCACCTTCTTCACGACTGCAACGTCTGAATACTGCTTCCAAACTCTTTAGAATAAAGGCAAACAGGTAATTTTTGCCTTGAGCTTGCAGCTTCGGGAGTACGTATATTTTGGTATGTGGCTCACTGATTGTTTCAAGATGGAACCCGCATCAATGAAATATTTCACAATAAGTATGTTAACCGGCGATCAATGGACACATTCAGATCGCCCCTGATGCAGAACAGCGAAGGCTCTAGTCATGTATTCCTTGCTTCTGATGCTAACACTACTTGTGCGATTTAAATTTTCGAGTGGCAACTAATGCTGGTTTAAATCGTTTTTATTACTCCTATTAGTCTATTCTACTACAGCCAATCGAATTATGTTATGCCCACTAGCCTCTTTTTTCAAAAATAAATTACACTTTCAAAATGGTAACGTTCCCCCGTTCTCTACCCTTCTCACTTTCAGTATCACACTGCATAAGCTATCTTTTTAAATATGCCTCCATGCAAATCCCCCTCTTACATTTTTCTCTCTCTCTCTCTTGCTGGTACGCGTTTTGCCTAATGCAAACGGTTTCGTTAGATTAAATATCACTCCGGGTAAGGGACACAGCGGTGCGGTTTCCTCTCATTCAATAGCAGATACTACTGCTTTATTTAACTTTTAGGGAAAAAAAATATGCCTTAGCAACCGGTTTCCATGGCCTAGTAGTTTTTTTCAAAATTTCAACCTCTCATTCGCGTTTAATGTTACCCTAAGCAAGTCTGTTGACGTCACGTTGTCGCATGGCGTTCTATTACTCGATTCAAAAACCAACGCTTGTCAAGGATGCGGTTTTTTTTTCGTCTCTCATTCACTCCTCCTTTTATTTATTCTCTCACTCCGTTTGAAACTAAATATGCATTTCGGTCTGTCAAAAGGCTTTTATTTTAGAGGAAATGGGTATTGCGGAGAGGGGAAAAGCTAACAGTTTTTGTGTATCGTTTACTATGGCTCTACTGCTTGTTAGAACCAACACGACTGCGGGCGAGGGTGACGATGTTGAACACAACTCCCGATTTTATCTCTATAGTTTTTGGATTTATAAAAGTGGGCTATTTGAACTGTTGTCCATACAGATTTCACTTTACGACAATGACATATGGCACCTCTTAGGCTCAGCTTCATTATTAGATCAATGTATGATCTCCTGCCATCGGCCACAAACCTTGTGAGATGAGGAAAGTCGGATGATGAGCAGTGCCCTCTATGCCAGGAAAGACAGACACTTGAATACGTGCTTTCAGCCTGCAAGGTGGCATTAGGACAAGTGCGATGCACGTGGCGTCACAACAAAGTGCTAAGTGAGCTGGCTGCGACAATAGACCTAGCTTGGATGAAGGCGAATAGCAAAGTCAGTCCGAGCACCGCAAATACATACTGTCTGAGAGCAGGAAAGTCAGCACACCCCAAACTGAGTAAATAAGATAGCAGTTTACAACTCTTCTTGACTGTGCAAATTACTGGGAGATGTTGGTACACCTAACTGGACGAGGGGCATATCCAGAGAGTATCAGAAAATTTCGAAGATGGTCGGATGTGGTGCTGCATTCTTCATCATCGCAGCAGGGTATAATGATTGAACTGACCGATCCATTTGAATCCGGATAGGACGAGCAATATTCGTTCAAAGCGGCGAAGTATAGTGATCTGGCCGCGGATCTGAGACTCGATGGGTTCACTGCAAGGGTCATGGCTGTTGAGGTGGCTGCAAGAGGGCTCATAGCTGCGTTAGTGTATGATTTATTGAAACTGTTGGGTCTGTGAGGACAGTCGAGAACAAGTGCACTGAAGAAGCTTAGTGAAACTGTGGAAAGGGCATCATGTACGCTGCGGTATAGGAAACACCCTGACATGTTTCTAAAACCGCAATATAGCGAGTTTTTCATTGTATTGGTGAAAAGACGGCAGCGTTACAAGAAACAGGCGGTGCATTATATGGAGCGAAGGTAGATTTCCGAGGCCGGCTCGCAAAGAATTCAAGCCATGTCGGTGTCACGCATGCATGTCAGTGGTGTGCTGGGGAACGACCGCAATAATTTGTCTTCTCTTTGTTACTTTCACAATTGCCTCTTGCTGACGGAATTGTGGATTTTAAAGCTGCATCCAAGTTGTAATGGGTTCATTTTCGACACAAGACAACAGGAGGCTGAGACACTTGGAAGTCATGACCCAGGTGGGCCCGCTCCCCTAAGAGTGTAAAGGAGAATAATGGTCGAAACACTCGTTCGACGGGGAAACTTCATCTGATGATCAGATTGCCTCCTGTTGTATAGAGTGTCCTACAGTTGACATTCAAAAATCCGGCCATCGGTTCCTTCAGATTTCCGGCATGGATTTCGGAGCGCATTTTTAAATTTACCGCGTTGGCGCGCCACTGTTTTCTGGAGCAGTTTATGTTTTGATGCAGCTGTTGGGTCTTGCTTGCACGTGTTAACAGGCATTCCTGCTCATTCCTTCTCATTTTATCATTTATTTGCTGCTGTTTAGCCCCATTATGGATTCAGCAAATAAAAGAAGTGGTGTAAAACGTAAACATCGTGCATTGTCGATGTAGTCATTTTCTGTTAAATATACAGTATACAGAATATATAACCATAAAAAACCGGCATTTTAAAAAAATCCGGCACTCCTCAGGTCCGGAGGTTGCCGGATTTTTGAATGTCTACTGTATAATCATTCCAAAAAACAAAAACAAAAATTTGCAAGGTGATTGAGAACAGGAATGTGATTCTTACTTGGATGAAAGATTATATTTATATAGATAATGTGCTATTTCTTATTTTCATTTCGTGTGCATTATTCGTTATTTTTTATGTACTTAATGATGCTATTGTTTTCTTCTTTATACTTTGTCTCATCTTTACACCTGTAAATATTCCATTCTTTTATTTCAGCTCCTCCTTTAACGTAGGATATGTCAAGATTACGATGATTTCTAGAAACGAGCCCATGTGATTCTAGAGTTCGTTCATCGATTTCTATATCCTAGACGTGTTTTATCAGATACGTTTAATCCAATAACGCACATAGCTCGCCCTTCCACTCCTAGAAAAGAAAAGCCTACTTCAAGGTGTGGTGGACGGCAAATTTACCTTATCGTAAGCCGGTGGTGAAAATTATTTTGGGTTTTTGTCTCACTTGCCGATCCTTCGCTCTTACTCTGAGATCAGTGACGTGTTTTGTGATATTAGTTTGATTGCATTTTACAGCGAAAACTAATTTCAGGATATTTTAGTCCACAGGCTTTTCACTTTACCAACCCTACAAATTTTATCACTAAGGCTTGTCACTGCGATACGTGTTGCACGTGTCCATTTGTGTTCCAAACACAAGTTACTTATTTTCCAACAAACATATTTATTATTAGAGAGGCCCTTATTTGTGAAATAATGAATCTACCCTATCTTGGTGGTTTTAAAATGATTGAAATTAATTATATTAGGTAAACACCTAGACTTGTATCCAATAGATTTCGAATGCATTTGAGGTTCATTTGTTACAAGACTTATAAACTTGTGGCTGATCACATTGATGGGTTTAAACATTTTGAGACTTCTGATATTCAGGTTACTACAATTGGCTCTTGTCATTGCGATGTCAGAAATCGCCATCCAGCTAGATTGGCCCAGACGGCAGGTGGAGTGTCATATGGGAGATAGCTTGGTCAACCTCGGTATAGGGTGGAAGGAGATGGTTGTTAGGAATTTGTAGTCGATAGGAGGTTGTTAGGGTATTTTGTACCTCAAGTCATCGTGTTGGACTTCTGGTCTTGACATTACTACTCAGATGTGCCCAACCAGGGGTGAAAGCCGACGCCTGTGACGTTTCCTGTTCCACGCAGACGTGCCCAACCAGGGGTGAATTCTTTTGTGCAGTGTGTCCTACTGACCTACGAGGGTCCAGTATACGTTATCCTGTAGACTGCTGTGATCCCTGGTGTGTCGAACGGCGAAATAAACGTTTCGTGTTACAGTTATATAACAGTGCCAAGGAACTTACACATGTGTTTCCGACATATAGACGAGTGATAATAGCTATGCAGCCAGCCTTGGAGAAAGTTAGACAGTTCTGTGATATCGTGGGCAGTGCTGTGTGAGCACCGTATACTACAGTGCGGTCATTGTGTTAGAGATTACCATACCGTGACAAGGAACTCTGTTGCGAGTTACTGACACAGACTTTAAGAGAAACTCGTTTCCTGGACTTAGTTTCTTTTGGATTGTACGTTTTCTAGTGTGGAGTCTGCTTTGTACCGTGTTCATCATCATCGTCAGTGCTGAGGATATTTCTTGCTCAGGCGCCGTTGGACCTTCAGATAAGTTATTGTTTGTTTGATTGTGTATAGTGTATTATATTGATATTTTCTTGTTTTTTCTGAAACTCTAGATTTTCTTGTCTGTCTTTCTATCTGTTACTAGGTATCATTTAGCCTAATCTGTATAGTAATATACTGCTGATTCTTTATTTGCTTCTTGGTTTGTTATTGTTTTCTTTCCTTTTGTTGTATTTTTTCCCCTATTTTTCGAGTATGACTTAGTTGTATTTATGTACGTGAATAGTTAGCTGGAGTAGATCTTTCCCTGTGTTCTTTAGTACGTGGAGTGATTAGATGATTTAGTTTATAATGTTATAGAGTTAATTTTGCTGTTAAGTTATTTAGTTTATTTTCATTGGAGTGGTTCATCAGTGCTCATTGGAAGAGATAGCTTCCAGTACCTCATTGTTGATTGTAGTTTTTGTTGAGTCTCTGGTGTTATACTGTATTGGTTTGTTCAAGGGAGGAAGGGTGGTGAGTTTAATCCATTCTGGGCCTCTCGTGGGAAAAGATTGGATTAGACCGATTCCTGATAGGGGGTGGCGGTGTTTGTTTTGTGATGGAGTCAGGCAGACGGGATTTCCTGCGACTGCCCTGCTTAACGTTCCAGGTCCTGTTGGTGTTAGACGTGTGTGTGTAGTTTGTATTTACATGGTCGTGTACATTCAGTAATTCTTTTGTTGTGTTTAAGTGGTGTTTTCTCTTGTTCCATCTTGCTATCTTGTAAATACGTTTACAGGTATCCCTTGTTTTCGTTCGTGTGCAGTCACGCATTGTATATATTAATCTACCTCTTCTCTTCTTGGTCTATCATCTTGTTCCTCGTGACTTGAATTGCGTTTTCGTAATGTGATGTATGTGTTTCTTTCATCTGTGTAGTGCTCACTTTGCCATAGGTAGTACTTGCATAATATGGGTTATTGAGATTAATGGTAAGTGAAGTATTATCTGAATATAGCATCAGTGTGGGTGCCAGTAACAGACTTTGAGGTAAAAGCTGATTGAGTATCAAGTTGGTATAGTGGTGTCATAGTACCAGAAAGTTTCATCAGTAGTTATTATACAGCTGTCGACTATTGTAAGTTTGTTTGAGTGTATCTCAAAGACTAGGTGGTCAGTTAGACCAAAGTTTCACAGTGATGAGACAGTAGCCAAGTGGCAAAGTAAAACTATATACTACAAGAGTTGATGATGCGTATACAGTGAGAGGTGAGGTGTTATATACTTACATACATAAATATATATGTGTATATTGGAGTACTGATATCAATATTTACAGTTATTACTGCATATTTTGCAAGCAGAGAGTTATCTGGGGATATAAGTGAAATATATACAACTGAGTACTTCTACAGAAAAGTTATAGCAAAAGATAATAGTGAGCACTCTGAGTGTACATCATGGACCTACAGGCTTTCATTCAGACAGGCAAAGAATGTAGGTACACCCAGAAAGAACTCATGGATTTTGCTGAAGCAAAATTTTATTCAGTGGTGAATCAAAAAGCTCTGGAGAAGAAGAGGATTGAAAAACAGAATGCTCTAAGAGATGCTCGAGCTGAAGAGCTAGAGCTAAAAAGGAAAGAATTTGAGTTACAAGAAAGGAAGATGAAAGAAGATAAAGAGTTACAAGAAAGGAAGATGAAAGAAGAAAATGAGTGGAAACAGAGAAAGTTCAAATTGTAAGAAAAGAAGATGAGAGAAGGTAAAGAATTGCAAGAAAAGAAGATGAGAGAAGATAGAGAATTAAAAGAAAAGAGGATAGAGCGAGAATTTAAAGAAAATAAGATAGAGAGAGAGTTAGAGTTAGAATTAGAGAGAATGAGGATGGATAAGGAAATTCAATTGAAGAAGTTGGAAGTGGGTGCGAGTGGTCAGAACTCGACTCCTGGAGGGGCTCATCGTCCTTTTTGGCTGCGTCTGCCAAATTTTAATTATACAATTGACAGTTTAGATTTCTTCCTTGAAAGATTTGAGGCAGAATGTGTGGCCTATAAGGCTGACAGAGATCAGTGGTCATCTCTGTTATCGACGCTGCTAGTGGGGCCTGCGATGGAGACTTTCTATAGCCTCCCGCTTGAGGAAAGGGCCGATTACGACAAAGTAATGGAGAGATTGCTCCGGAAGTTCCGTCTGACTGCTGACGGCTACCGGACGCGTTTTTAAAAACGCGATGCCAAGCGCAGACCAAGACTTCGAGGATTTTATCACGAAGATCAAACTTCTGATAAATAGATGGATTGAAAATGAGGGAATTCCTAAGGACTATAATGGCTTGCTAGACTTGGTGCTGCGAGACAAGGTGTTGTCCTCGTGTTCTGGTGAGTTGGTGGCATTTTTTCAGGAACGCCAACCAAAGGACATCGAGTCCATGGCCCAATTGGGGCACCATTATGTCCTTGTCCATCCGGGCAAACCCATTCAGAAGTCGAGTCTGTCATAATACTTAGTTGCCAGTGTCGGCAAAGTTCAGCACCAGTCTTGGCGAAATCAGTCAGACAGAGGCCAAGAACAGAGAGGCCCTCCAGTCCCTACCAGCCGCGTAGAGGTAGCTATGGGAATTTCCGATCTCATCGGAATGGTCGGCCGAGGTGGCAAAACAAACAATATGGTAGTTATAACGACAGAGAGGAGCGCCAAACGCGAAAGCAGGTACGCTTCCAGGACTCTCGAGACGAAGACCGGTTTTGGTATAAAGCAAAACATTCCAAGCAGAGGAGTGGTTCCTCAGAGAGTCGATCTTCCGACTCGGATGCGGGGTCTTTGTCATTGAAAGGCTCCAGCAAAGGTGCACACGATGAGACGAAGAAGGAGCGCATGTGTTCCATTTGTGGTGGCAATAATCATTGTGCAGATAGGTGTCCCACCCCGATTGAACAAGCGAATTCCGCGTTTGTGTTGGACACAATTAATAGTGAAGACTGTGCCGGGTGTCGCCCTCTGTTTCACGCAAACGAGAGGGTAGTGCTTCAATGCGGGCATGCGGCACCATGCCTATCGGCAGTCCATGAGACTGGCAAGGTGAGCCTCCACGAAGGCAAGGTGGAGAATAGACCAGTCCGGGTGTTGCGGGACATCGGATGCACCACAATTGGGGTGCGTCGATCGTGCATCGACGACTCCTGCCTTACAGGCAAAACGGTAAAGTGCACCACGTTCGGGGGCAAAGTGGAGGCTTACCCCCAAGCATGTAGTAATGTGGACACTCCGTTCCTGTCGGGTAGAGTTAACGCGTTCGTTCTTGAGGATCCGATTGCCGATTTAATCGTCGGCAATGTCCGTGGGGTGTATAGTGCCGTGGTTGTGGCTGGAGCAGAGGCTCAGCATTACCAAACTCCCAAGGGGGATGACCAGAAGGTACATCGTAGACGCGATTCGCGGCAAGTACCAAATGATATGATTAGAAGCAGTAGGAACTTATACAAAGGTCCGAAAGCTAGTGATCGCAAGGTTTGGGTGCGTAACATCGCCCTGAGTGCTAGTTGGCGCACACTCAGGCGAGTGTTTGATGAGGTCGCGCGGGTTAGATTTGTAGAGGTACTGTCGTTGCACGATAATACTAAAAAGGCGCGGGTGACTTTTGCAAATAGTTGGAGTGCGCGTAAGGCAGTTAGGCTGAAGCATAAGTCCTTGCTTCAGAATCATCTGCTAATAGTCCAGCAATAGCTAGGGTTAGATTTCGGGTTCGGGATCAGTAAGATGTTTCGGTTAATACGAACCGAACCTGAGTGGCTCTGACCCACTCCCCCAGTTCGATGTTGATATGAATATGTGTATTTTGTAGACTTGTACAGGTTAGGAAATGCTGTACAATGCATAGTTATGCTGTATTATGCTATGTCGTATTTTGTATTAATGTGGCATGATGCCATACAGGCACGCTGTGGGCAGGTACACTGTAGGCGGACATATTGTAGGCAGGTGTGCTGAGGGCAGGAATGCTGTAGGTAGGTGCGCTGTAGGCAGGCACGCTGTAGGCAGGCGCGCTGTGGGCAGGCTTGCTGTAGGCATGTGCGCTGTAGGCAGGCACACTGTAATCAGGTGCGCTGTGGGCAGGCATACTGTAGGCAGGCACACTGTAGGCAGGCATACTGTAGGCAGGTACACTGTAGGCAGGTGCACTGTAGGCAGGCCTGGCGTGCAGTTATCAGAGACCTATGGAATATGATGGTCTCGTAATATTTAAGGGTCATGTTGATACTTTACTATGCCTTGTTCTGTAATTTAGATGACATGCTTTACAATATATTTCTATCGAAAGTTGTTGCCAGCGGAAACCAGATACTCCACGATTGAGAGGGAGTGCCTTGCGATTGCATGGGTGGTATCTAAGTTGGCACGATATCTGTTGGGGGCGCATTTTTTTTCCTCCAAACAGATCACAAACCACTGCTATTTTTGCAGTCGGCTAAATCCACCAGTGCTAAGTTGACACGCTGGGCATTAGTGCTGCAGCAATTCAACTTTACTATTCTACTAATTCAGTGGGGTACATAATATTGTAGCGGATGTCTTGTCCAGGTTATGAAGTTGGTGTGGGACTGGAGCATCCGTAGAGAGTATTTACTTTGATTATGGAAGAAATGTATCATAATCATTAGAGTTGATGTTTATGAAGATGTATTATGGTATATGATTTATGTATCACTATGCCATAACGGCAATATGGACAAATTTATATTCAATGTATCTATAAATCATGGTATTATATATGTATTTTTACAGTATGTAGACAGGTTGTTTATACTATAAGATGATGCCTTATTATTGATACCTTGATATGAATAATTAATTAGTAACATATATTGTATTTCATAGACCAGGTCTGGACATTCATTGTTATTTTTTCACGACTACCAGTACCTGGGACGATTAGTTCATTCTCAAATTACATAAGATGCATTGTGTGTGTGTGAGGCCAGTGTAGGACAGTCGTACCTGGGGTGTTTGTTCACGTTTGCTTGTATTTAGTTCATTGTGTGAGAAGGCATGAACGACTATTGTGGTGGACAAGTTTGGCATTCTCTAAGCAGATGAGGAGGTGCCGTCTTGGCATGCTATTCGTCCATACTCCGAAGGGGGTTGGGCGTGACTCCTCCGGTGGAAGAAAACTTCGTTTTCTTTCTTAGGGTGGGGGGGGGGGAGTTGGATGTCACAGTATAAATATTATAAAATTTTAAGTTGGTCTCGCTGTAGAGTGTCGACCCCTGATACGAATTTAAAACCCGTTTGGCCAGTTGGACCAGAACGGAAGAGGATTTGAGAGTTTTGGAGGGAAGACATTCTAGGAGATGTCTACCGTCCCGTGCGGACTTTGTCCCTTTGTCAGCTGTGGTGCTGGGATTATGTGAATGCCATTTTCGTTTATATTTCTTGCCGATTTTCAGGTGGTCATGATTATTTGGTATACTGCTAGAACGATGGTGTTTATGTTAAGTATCTTGCATTCATGTAGTGCTTTGCTTCAGTGCAGGGCTTAGCTAGTGAGCGAAAGTCATTATGTAGTCACTAGATAGATTAGATCGGTGATTATGTTACTGCTATATTGAGCTGTTGATTATGGCAAGTAGTTTGGCAGTTCCATTGCTTCGTTATTCTATGTGTATTATTAGCCGTGTGTGGCTTCTGTGTGTGAGCAATATTTATTAAAGGGACCAAACCTGTTTCAAGTGTTATTGCATTATTCATGTCAGCTATTGTGTACTGTGGTCTTACCTTTAGACAGCGGGCTAAGAGTCTAGTCTGAGTATATATTTAAACCCATAGTACCAGTAGAGAGTATAATCTGACAATCATTGACAGAGAAGTGCTTAATTGTGACGTTCTTGTAGTATACAGATGAAAATTAAATACAAAAACATAAGTTAAAACGAGCATCCAATCTAGATGAATCACCGACTATGCTCTCAATCGGAGATAATTCTTAGTACTAAATAAGAGAAGAAGACAAGTCGATGTGCAGACTTTCGTATCGTATAAATCATTGAAAAGTGGTGCTGAAATTTCCTTTTTTTTTCTTTTTTTTGGGAAAACGTGCCACGAGGTAGTTGGCACAACATGCAGCCACTATTGAAATATGAAGAAAATTCGCCCAAGCACCATCAGATATAGCAGGGTAGAAATGACAAGTTACAAGATAAATTAATCATACATGATAAACTGGTGTAAGCGTTCTATTCATAAAAATTCACGTCTGTAAAAAGTTTTTGCTACTCTTCACTAGATGTCAAACCCCGAGGAAACCCTTTATTAGACAAAGGTCCAGATCATGGAGGTAGGCAATAATCTTAGCTAAGAAGGGATTGTCAACTATATTTAGAGGAAAGAAAATTTCAATACTTAAAAGATGGACTGACATGAAGTTACTGGCTAACGATTCAAAAACTCTGAAGAAAAAAACTACTGGTGTCGTACCCATGTCTCCTTTGCAGCATCGTCTTACTTACTTCTGGACTTACGCATCAGGTTGGGACAACGCAAAGATCCAATTCTGTTCAATTTTACTTTATTCATTCATTGATTTATCTCTCATTCATTTGGTCTCTTGGCACAGTTCTTGGGGGTAATGACAGAGAGAAAAACCTGACGCTAGTTATTCTAACTTTCCTCAAACAAGTAGCATATCCTTCCTCTTGAATCCTCTGTAATCTTCGATCAGAAATGACACACTTCCATTATACGAACCAAAACCTGCTGTAGATATATCTCCGGAAGGGGTATCGAACTTTTCAGCTTTTTATAAAACCTATTGTCCTCTACTCAAAATGCAAGACGTGCATCTATTTTCATCTCCAAAAGCAACATACTCCTAGTGTAGAACGTCTAGTGAGGATTGGGCAAAATCTGTTTTAATATTAAAGATTCAGAGGCTGAGATGCAAAGAATGAACCAGAGCTGGGGCACTGTACGAAGGATGGCCACCGACCGAGCAAGGTGGAATAAATTTGTTGTTGCCCTACAAGACGCATTTGGCGTGATGGCCACTGACTGCTTTGACGGTCGGTGGCTAAGGATCAAAGAAGAAAGAAGAAGACTAAAGATTCTACAAAAACAATCTTGCATAATATAACAGAGTGCAAACTCTCAATTGAAGATATTTGTAATATTATTCATAAATTGGGAGCCGCAGTAGCATAGTGGTTAGTGCACTGGCTTCTTAGCCCATTGGTCTATGGTTCGATCCCCAGATGAGGTGGGATTTTTTTAGGCCGCAAACGGCTCCTGGGTCGACCCAGCCCCAAATGAGTACGAGAGCAACTCTGGGAATGTTAAGGCGGCCGGTGTGATGCTCACCACATCAACCCTAGTGTGCCGACGGTCGAGAAAATATGGGAATATGTTGCGGTCATTTTATTTGTCGTAATTTTTTTCACCCTGGTCAAAGTTGGGTAACTATGTCTTAACTTTGCTGTGTCAGGTTGATTAGGGGTTATCTCCCTTTTTGGTTTATTCATTGGGTTTGACCTTTTTTTGAGATAGGGTCAAAGGTAAACAGTTCTGGGCTATGTGCCATGCGCAGTTGTTGAGCGCAAAATTAGACTTCCGTCAGGTAGAGATGCGAACTGGCTTCTGTGGGACGTGAATGTCCGTTGTATTTTGGGGAAGGAAAATCTTCGAAGTGACTGCGTTGTCAGTTTTCCCCAGTGATTTACTGTACGTCAGGAATGACGACAGTGTTGTTTCTTGTGTTCTGAGGATTCTGTTCAAGGTAACACCGACTTTATCATTATTACGCATTCGGTTGCAGAACTTGTTAAAGGATTACCTAGCCGTGAGAACAGCTCACAGTTCCTATAATGCAGAACCTATATTTTGTGCTCGAGGTAGCCATTTAAGACTATTCGTCTTCATTTGATCAGAAGTCCAGTGTCGAAGTTATATATGGTGGAAACCGCAGGTTGGCGGTATACTTATACAAACATTATAGCAGGGTTTATGCAACCTGCTTAATGAAGAATACACAGCTGACGTCATATCGAGGCTCTGTGTAATGGCCACTATTCTACCGCATGAAAAGATGTAACTGACGTGTTATGCCAAGCTGAACGACGGCCCTGGTAATAAGATTACATGAGTTAAGGGCTCGTCTTTTGTATGACTAAGTTATTAAGGTATCTGACGCGTTCAGTCAGGGATACCAAAGCGACCATATGAACTGTACGTTAAAGGACATACCACTATTGACCATGCCCACATATTTGAATGTTTACCAGCCTTAGAATGCCTGATATGTACCAAGCGATTTCAATTAACATGATGTACATGATCCTGTTTACATTGACTGTTCCTGTGTGATTCTACTGTTAGTCCTGTGAATAAATGTATGAACTGTCACCAGTAGTTTCGACCATCATTGGCTTCAGTACGAGTGTGACTGGGTGTATTGTGTAACCATATATGAGCCTAAACGCATTCGCGTCTCTACACACCCATGTCTCATCATCATCATCATCGTACAAGGACCATGTATGCTGTCAGCGTGAGTGACCCAGATCTTCACCGCACCATTACACTGTTCAGGTGACATCAACATGCATACCTGGCCAACTACACATCAACATTTGCATCACGCATAAATAACCAACTAATATTTCTGGTAGGCCAGTTCCGTGGGCTTTACGGCTTCAATTTTGGTTTCGGCTACAGATTGGAATAATCAAGGTTGACAGCTAATAAATAAAACACATCCGTAGTACTCTACATTTCCAAGTTTTGGCTACACAGGACAGTAGAAATAGGTCATCGGCTGTTGATCCACATAAACAGCGTTAGCATCTATGTGATAATGCTACATGAACCACAGTTATTACAAGTACTGGAGTTAGCATCTAGGCAATATTGCTACGTGGACCACAGCTGCACACAAGTCGATTCCTTTTTGTAAACAGTACCGCTGGTTGTTTACACGTTATAGTCAACAGACTCTTCAACGTCTGAGCGTTCAAGTCACGTAGTTCGAGGTCAAGTGTTTTTTGGTAAACAGTACCGTCTCATATTATGTGTAACATTGGGATTAGTGGTAGTGCGGTGGGAGGTTAGGTTAAGGGTAAGGGTCGATGACTGTATATGGTTGGTTTTGGACATTGGGATGGGGGTTGGGGTTTGGGGGTTTGTTGGGGGGGTGTTTGGGGGGGGAATGTCATCCCTGGCTGTAGGATTTTCCAAAGGTTCTGGGGGGGGGGCGATTGTGGGCGTGCATACCTTATCAGTAATAAGGGGTATTTCCATAAGGTCAACGGGGGGTGTTGGGAATCGCGTGTGATGGGGGGGGCAGTGGGGTGTGGGGGGGTTGGGGGGTGTCGGGGTCTGGGGGGTACAGGTGTTGCGTAAGGGGAGCGGGGGGGGGGGTTTTGGTGGGGGGTGGGGTGGGGGGGTGGGGGTGGGGGGTGGGGTGGTTTTTTTTTTATTTTTGTTTTGGTCGTTTTGAGTTTTTGTATATGAAGAGTTTTTATTTTTTTGTTTGGTTTTTTTGGTTTTTGTTTTTTTTTGTTTTTTTTTAATTTTAATATATTATATTTTTTTATATTACGATTTTACGCAATATGGTTTTTTTGCGGTAAGGGGGTTTTTTTTTTTTATACATGAGTTTTTTTAGTACATAAAAATAAGTATATAAAAAAAAGGAAAAATTTAAAAAAATAAAAGCGGATATAAAGAAATAAAAGAAATAATATGGTAAAAAAAAAAAAAAAAAAAAGGCACGTGTGAAAAAAAAATAATAGGCGCAATAATATTTATTGTTTTTTTTTGGGAAAAATATAAAATAAATTATGTTTGTGTAAAAAACTTCAAGGTAAAAAGATGGTGTGGTTTGATAAAAACATCGTAAATGTTTATGTGTAAAAGGAAGACTTTATGATTAAAAAAATTGAAAAATGGTAAAAAAAAAAAATTATAAAAAAGTCTAAAAAAAAAAAAAAAAAAAGACTGTGAAATATTAAAAACGTAAAAGCAAAAATAAAATCGCTAATAAAAAAAAAAACAAAAACAAAGAAATTAGAAAAAAAAAAAAAAAAAAATAAATGGTGATGTAAAAAATATAAGAACACACAAAAAAAATAAAAAAAGGAAAAACCCACACCCACATATATATCCACCCAAATTTTTTAACCACCCACCCTCAAGACCCCCCCCACCCACACCCCTACAAACCCCCCCCCCCCCCCGCCAACCCCCCCCCCCCTCCCACCCCATGCGTCATGTCACTCCCCCCACGGTTGGAACAGAAATTTCCCCCCCAACCCACCCCCCCCCCCCCCCCCCATTTCCCTGCCCCCCCCCCCTCCCCCCCTTGGTGGGACCAAATAAAAGAACAACCCACAACCCAACCACCACCAACCCAAAGAAGCATACAAAACCAAAGATACCCATACAACTAACTTTCGATTTGTTCTATGTGGGAAGGGAGAGGCTTATGGTTATGGTAGTGAGTAGAGTAACGGAGTCTGTGCATGGTTGGGGTACCAGGATTCTTGTATAGTTCTTTTTGATGTGGTGTAGTGGGAGGGGTATGGAGTTTGAGGAGGGAATTTAGTGAGGATCGATCAGGATGGTTTTCACATTGGAGAGCATGTTTGTACAACGTACTTGATGGAGTTCTTGTGGAGTTTGTGAGGTGGTAAAGTTGTAACTCTTATTTTGACCTTGGGTATGCTGGAGTTCGGCGTGGTGGTTGGAGGGTATTGGCGTGGGTTGTGGAAATACTGGTGGTTGAGCACATCACGACCTTATTTGGACTACATAGCCAGGCTTTACACGGGTGGGTTTTCTTGGGGACGCAACATTGATCTGGGTCGGACGAGTGGTCATTGGGATGGTGTTGACAGGATTGGGATGCTGCTCCTGGTTGTTTGGGGGGAGGCATTCGATGCAGTTCCGATTTTGGTCGTCACCTTTCAGTCTTACGGGAATGTTGTATGTAAGGGGTGCGACAGGCGAGGAGTATGTGTGGGCCATAGCTCCTCCGGGGATGGGCGACACCAACTAGACGGACATCATGTGGGATGGTCCCTGGATAATGATGGAGTTTCAAGAAAGTGATGAGGGTTGGGGAGCTGAGGGTGGTCTTTGTAAGGGTATGGCCGGACATCCGTTTGGTTGGTAGACGGGGAGGGGGTAGTAAAAGGGGTTCCGGGAGAGACCAAGAGCGAGGGCATGGGCACAGGCGCGGGAATGGAGGTGACTTCCTTAGGGCGTTTGCCTTACTCCCTCCACGGGCGCGCATCACATTCTTGAATTGTCAGGTAGGACAACGAGTCCAAATTATAGGCTGTAAAGTTTGTGGCACTAACCTTGTCTTGGATTGGAATCGAAAGCTTCCGTGGTACGAACGCTGTCCGCGGTAGTTGGACGTTTGATAGTAATCCGGGCATTGGGATACGGTGCCGAGCGCTTCAGGTCGCAGGTATAGACGATTTTGAGACAAACGTGCGGCTTAGTTATAGTGTGGGATTTGTGGACAATATTGTTGGCATGTGGGTATGCTGAATGGAATAGTGTCGAACAGGTGCAATAGGCAATGTCTGTCAGGTGACTGCGGGCGAAGTGTTGTGAATGTTGTGTGATAGTTTTCATATTTGGCGATTGGATTAATGTGGGGAATACTGAGTGGCGCTGTTGCGTACGACGCTCGCTGCGCAGAGCCCCCCGCCCCCCCCCCCCCCCGCCCCGCCCCCCCCCCCCCCCCCCCCGCCCCCCCCCGGGCCCCCCCGCCCCCAACTACCTTGGTTGGTGTTTGAATGAAGGTTTGTTTGGGAGAGTGGGAGTGGTATGGTGGTAGGGGATGGCTAGTGCGTTAGGTGAGTCCGTGGGACACACGTGTGCGTAAGCTGGATTGTGGGAGTAGTAGCGCGAGGGAAAGTGGCTCAAGGTGTGGCGATGGTGAAATAAGCTAATTTGGTAGGGGGCAGCTGGTATTGGGTACGGTAAATGAGGGCGGGGGGGGCGTTGTAGGTCTGTGACGGGGAGCAGGTTACAGCTGGAGGATGTTGGTGGGGTAGAAATCGCACTGAGTGTATGAGGTAGATGGGTTGAGTATATAAGACGGGTATACGCGTTATTATAAGGATGAATCGGAGGGTCAGGGAGCGCCGATTTGGCTGGGATATTCAGTTCACGAAAAAGGAGTTGGAGTGAGGGAGGAACTGGTAGATGTAGTTTGATAGTGTTATGGGGGGATATTGGGGGCAATGCGCGGGGTAGTATTGAATTCTACGCGCCGACATCAGAGAAGAGAACACAAGCGGCAGCAGGATGCTCATAAAAAACATAAAATGGTACAATGACTCAGGACTGCGTTCGGTGGGGAGAAACGCGCGAATTGGGGGGTGGGGAACCACGGTTCAGGGGAGGCCTCAAGGAGGCTTTGTGGCTGAGATGTTCGTGGGACAGCACCCATGGCTTACTTTGCCCAACTCACAAATGGGAGGATGGAGCGAGTCGGTGGGGGTGCAGCAAAACAGGGTGGGGTGATTTGAATGGGGGGAAAAGAAGAGGAAAAGGCGGTGGGTCAAAGGAAGGGGAGTGAGTTAGGGTTCAAAGCGGTATAAACTCGTCATAGGGATATGTGACCTTGTTGCAGTTGTTGTCCCGAGACACTATTTATATGTGTCTTCACACAGTCTGGTTTATGTTGACGTTATTTGATCTATAAATGGGATGTCGGTGTTTGGTCATGCTTGTTTAGTTTTGGCGGGTTAACCATAGGATTTTGGGGTTTTAAGCAGGGAGTACACTACTAAATTGATGAAGTACGACGGGGTATGGCGGAGTAGTGGTGTGCAGAGTGTGTATATTAACGTCTCTACAGGGTAGTACAGGACCTGGTTTATTTTTAGATTAGTGTTGAGTATAGGGGGGGAGGGACCACCCTCATTGCGGTCCAACAATATTACACAGGGTACTTATTGAAATTTATTAAGGTGTTATGCAGGACTTTGTGCATTAGGGGGAGAGCAAAGTGTCCAGTGTTGGGAAATATTAGGCGTGTTAACATTAGTGACTAGCACCGGGTGTTCTGACTAACTGTTTAAAGGAATCCAGCGGGGTATTCCGTATGGTAGGAGATGGGGTACAGATGAGGGGTAAGGGTGGGAAAAGGAGGTCGTGTATGGGATAGTCTTGAGTTGAGGTACTACACCCCCTGTGCTGTAGTCTCATGATAGTCAAAGTATGATAAATACTTGTTCTATGGGTAAAATTTTACGATGAAGGTCGGACAGTATAGTATGTGTATTTAATGCAGTGTAAATGCCAATGTTAGTGGTCATGAAACCGAAAGAGAGATAGAGATTGATGATGACTTAATATGTCTATATCATATATTTTGCACGAGTACGGAGAGTAGCATTTAAGTACGTGTTTTGTTTATAGTGCCGACAGGTATTGCTTACTAAAAGATGGGTTTCTGTACCCCATTGAATAACTTTGAAAGAATGATTTCTTTTCGGCTATGCTCAGACTTTAGAGGTCTAGTTTGCAAGTTTAAATCATATGTATGTGATGTGGTCTTAATGTTGTTTTTTTATCGTTACGGTCTTAGGATGTGTTGTTTTCAAGGTGTTCTTGTAAGGGGGGAGGGAGCACGGTAGTTAGGAGGTGAGAGGGTTAACAATGTGAATCCATTGAAGGGGTGAAATGACCATGTGGTTGTTGATCTGGGGTGTAGCTGACGATTGAGGGTCATGGAATATTTTTTATTTTATCTGGTACACTTGTTTAGCCATGAGATAGTCGCCTCGTGTATCTGCTGACCTGATCAATCGTGCATGGACAGGTGTTCGAGGATAATCAAAATCAAAAATGGGATTTAGATCGTTCAAAGGTGGAGTCTGGCAACCAGGAAGAAAAAGTAGAGCGTAGATGTATGACGGATGGGGCAAGGGGGAGTGGAGTGTAACCACCCGCGGCGTCGTTTGTAACGTTCAGGTGGGGGTCATCGGACGCAGCGCTTTGGATTGAGGTTTATACTAGCCTTGGTTCTTTCGCGGACTATTTTTTTTAAGGATAATCGTGGTGAGTCCAACAAGCCCTAGTTTTATAGTATTACAGTTATATGTTTCGATAAATATTTTTTATTTATATTATTGTTATAAATAATACGATGATGGAGTTTGTTTTCTGTTAAAAGTAGTATTGTATAGGTAATAATAAATATCTAATCTTAGAATGGAGTAAAGGAAAGAAAGTAACATATAAATCGGGGCCAAGAGCAAATGCCAATGACCATGGATGCACTCGTTGGGAGGTAACTTGGTACAACTTGGCTTTGCATCTATGGAATAACGCTCAAGGAATGTGTAGGGTAACTTGATTCGTGATGGATCATCATAATGGTTATAAGTGAGGATGGAAGTCATGGGAGTATGGAAATGCTACCATAGAGTAATTAGAGGATATATCTAGTAAATATTGATCACAAGGGGAAATGGACTATTAGCAGTAGTTCTTACCTAAACTTTGGCGAATTAAGATTATTCTGGCGGGGTCAAAGTGGGACATGGGACATGGAAGGGCGAATAGGGACGGTCGAACCGATTGGGGGGGGCGGCGGCAGTATGATGAGGGAAACCCCAAACCAATCTCGGTGCATTCGGGGGTTAAATGCCTCCCAAATTGTTTGTTCCTTTCTTTAATAAAGAAGAGCAAGGCAGTGGCGTATGTGAAATATAGCCTTATTCGGCTACTCAGGTTATGGCCGGCTTGTACGATTTTTTCGTGGGATGCGTGCGGGTGTGACATATGTATTTATGAGTAGTGATGGAGGTGGGGGTTGGAGTAGAAACATGGTTAATCATGGACGTGGTTTGGTCTGGACCACACCGCCGTTTCAGCATATCGGCCCTTAATTATTTTTGGTTGCGGCATACTGACTTGGATTGTTCAAGGTCTCGTTATACTAATAATAATTTAATACATCTTTTCCGTAGTGTTTAGTACTCTCTACATTTCCAAGTTTCAGTTTTGGCTTACAACAGGGAACAGTAGAAATATGTCTCCGTTCGGCTGGTTGACCCACAGAATATCAGCCACCGTTTAGCATCTTTGTAGATAATGCTACATGAACACACAGATATTACAACGTGCTGGAATTGCTATACGCAATATTGGCTACGTGGGACACAGGCTACACACAAGATTCGATTCTTTTTTGTTAAACAGTACCGTCGGTTGTTTACACGTTATAGTCAACAGACTCTTCATAAGTGAATACTTCACTCGTGCCTTCTAGTCACCGTAGTTCGAGGGGGGTCCCTAGTCGTTTCATAGTTGGTTTGTGAGTTGTATATATACAGTTACAGTCTACGAACTTTTTCAAACATCATTGGGCCCTCATTGTCTCAACGATATTTGTCCCCGAGAAACGGTCATAGTGACTTTTTGTTCCATGCCACCAAGAGACATTACATGTTTTTGTGGACTATTTCAAATCTCTTGAGCAACTGTTGACATCGGTACTTCTTGTCTTGAGGCCAATATGAGCAAGAGAGTTTTACTTTATATAGTTATTTTGTAACTGACCTGTGTGTTGAAACACTACAGCTCACATGTTTTGCTATATATTCTTGGGATTACTTGTATAATTGTATGTGTATTTGTCTGGTAGGTTGTTGTCTGCGGGCCAGGATATGGGTGGGTTGCGGGTATGGTTGGTTCTAAGGGTGTGTAGTACATCCGGTATTTTATGTGGTTTTCTGGGGAGTGGACGTTGTCTATGCTTGGGCAAGGGCGGGAAGGATGGAAAGGGTATGATATGGGAAAGGTTCGTGTGTTTGGGCGAGAGACGGAGACGTGACGTAGATTCTGGGGGGACTAGCGGGTAGGCGTTGGCAAATGGGTCTATGGTGGAGGTATATGGGGGACGGTAAAAAAAGCGGGGGGCGGCAATTGTGGGGGCGAGGTGCTAGGGTTCGGAGGGTAGGGGTAGGAGGGGAGCGTGGGACGGTAAGGATTAGAAGGAAGGTTTGAGGGGTGGCGAGTGAGTTCAGGGGGGGGGGCGGAAAGTGTTAATGGGCAAGGAATGGGGGGCCTAGGGGGGTTAGAGGGAGAAATAGGCATGATGGTAATATGGGGAGGGTTTATAGGGGCGTAACAAGTGGGCTCGCTTTGGTGGGGGCGGGGGATGGTGTGGAGTTAACTTAGGTTTCGATACTGTTGGCATATGGGAGGGGACGGCTGTGCGAAATTTGTACTTACATGGTTAGAAGTTTACGTTGCAAATTTCAAGTGGCCACAGCACCTTTCTGGAAAGTTGTTTTGAGATTGTTCCGTATGTACGCATAACTTAGACATTCTTACGAAATCTAAACTTCTTTTTCATATAAAAAACTGGAAATGTCCGACCAAGGTTTTTGGGCAAGTCCCTAACTTCTGACCACGGGATAAAACACGCCCAAACAAACTTTCAATGCCCTTCTTTTTAAACACACTTGGGGTTTTTATTTCAGGGTGTAAGAATCACCCATGCAACTATTCTATGCTTTTTTGCGGTTACCCCACTGTAAACGCACATCCTCCACCCCAGACAAAATCTTTCAAAAGTGAGCCCATTTTTTGCGTTAGTACTGGAATGAGTATAAAGGGCACCGTTCGGTCCTGTTCGGGTCACTCCGCGGACAAGTTCTTTTGGCCGTATTTTGCGTCCAGGGGCTAAGGATAAGTTGTTGGTGGCTTGTTATTGTTGTAGCATGGGTGGGGGTTTGTTTTCATGGTACAGAGAGTAGCGGTAAAGCAGAGGTGATGTTGGGGGTAAGGGAAATCTTTTAAAGAGGGCATGTGGACAGTAGGGAACGTTGGTGTCGGGTTAGAGGTAATATGAGAAGGTAGAGATTAGGAGGATTAAGGGGAGGGCATGAAGTGACAGATCCAAGATGGCAGGGGGTAAGGTTTGGGGAGAGTATTAGCTGAGAGAGTGAGAGAAGATAGAAGTTGAGGGTCTCAAGTAGGCAAGAGGGTATCGGGTTGCGTAGCCTGTGAGGGTGGGAGTAGCGAGGAGAGTAGGCACTAGAGCCAGCAAAGATCGTACGGAACGGATTAATCGATACGGATGAGATTTGCAAAGAAAGAAAAGGAGGTCGGGGGGCTGGGAGGGGTTGATTAGACAAACGGGGTTCTAGGAAGTTTAGTGCGACCGAGAGTGGGGGAGCGAGATGGAGCGGGGTTTCAAAGGCCAAGGATGCAGGCAGGGAGGGGGAGCAGTTGGGATTGCGAGTTAACGAGAGGCAGGGAATGTATTATTGCTTGTGTGGGGTAATCTGGGCTATATTGGAAGGGCCAAGTACACGGCCATTCACGGAACGATTCGGTACCCCATGGTCTGGTTGGATTTGTATACTGTGGTAACATACTTACTTTTCTTTAGATTATTTGTAAGCTTACGCTGGCCAGTGGTAGACTTATAAAATGCTTTGAGGTAGGTGGAGATGGGGAATAGGTTGTACATTATTGGAGAAATGAGGTTTGATGGGCATGGGCTGTTGCGAACTTCCTCAAAGTGGGCACCATCAAACTGCTCGGATATCGTTTGGTTTTTTGGGGAAACCTCCCCCGGTATTTGGTGCGGTGGTAACCCCACCTACCTATTGAAACATCCCCCACCCCTTGTTACGGCAGTCAGAGTATGGGGAATTCTGAAACAACACGGCCGCCATTAGTTGGGGCGGGCGAGCACCGTGAGCTTTCGCGAATACTTTTATTTAGATTTGCCTCAAACGTTTTAATTTTATTCAAGTAGTGTGAGACTCCCCCTTCAGTAGGTGTTCCCATAGCCTCTTCCAATGGAGAAAGTTGAGAGCGGCACTAAATGCCAGGAGTTATTCAGGGAACTCATTGTATACTGTAATATACTATATTTGTTAGGACCCAGCTGATTACGAAGACACAGAACCAGGTGAACCAGCGAACCTGAACAACCAACCGGAAATAGGTACTTACTCGGTTTTAAGACCACGTGAATTGTGGCCAATGGTTGTCCATTCTTCTTAAGGCTACAAGGGTTCCCTTCTACCCGGGGCACGCATTTCATATATGGAACTGACAAAAAACCACACTCACCCCCCCCCCCCACCAAGCTCGTACAGATATGCAAAGTAAGGATTTGAAGATGATCGAGATTCTACTTCGGGGGTTTTGCTATTCTCTTCTACCTTTCCATTTCACGGTTGCGAGCTATACGTGGTTCAGGATAATTGATGGCCAGGAAATATTGTCTAGGATGCCACATGCATGACAAAGTCCTACATTTTTTTAATCTTATGTTTCCTAAGATTTCCTGATACACTTCGAGACTTATTTTGTTATTATATCATTAATCTATATTAAAACACTATTGTTTCTCTATTTTGGATATGATGTATAATGACTTTAAATAAATTTGGCTTATGTCCATCCATGATATTTATCCAATTAGATATGTTGATAGGTATAGATTGTTTTCATGATATTTGTATATTGCTATGATTATAGTATTGATAATTTTTGATTTCATGATTGGTATTTCGCAGCATAAACTTAGGATTCTTTAATGGTACCTCCAAAAAATTGTTTTTGGAATTAGAGGAAATATTTTCCTATTATTGTTGGGGGGGTATTGCGGATGATATTTACTTTTCTCCCAGGGGGACGCTTTATTTATGCATCTATTGTACCTGATATTAGGTTCATTCTTTCATGGGCGCATAATTGATGCTTGTGCTATCTTGCTCATGGATATATTTTTTAAAAAATGTGTCATTTTTTTACAGGGAGGGGGGGTGCAGTAATATGTTGCGAACATTTTATTTGTCGTAATTTTTTTCACCCTGGTCAAAGTTGGGTAACTATGTCTTAACTTTGCTGTGTCAGGTTGAATAGGGGTAGGGTCAAAGGTAAACAGTTCTGGGCTATGTGCCATGCGCAGTTGTTGAGTGCAAAATTAGACTTCCGTCAGGTAGCTTTGCGAACTGTCTTCTGTGGGACGTGAATGTCCGTTGTATTTTGGGGAAGGAAAATCTTCGAAGTGACTGCGTTGTCAGTTTTCCCCAGTGATTTACTGTACGTCAGGAATGACGACAGTGTTGTTTCTTGTGTTCTGAGGATTCTGTTCAAGGTAACACCGACTTTATCATTATTACGCATTCGGTTGCAGAACTTGTTAAAGGATTACCTAGCCGTGAGAACAGCTCACAGTTCCTATAATGCAGAACCTATATTTCGTGCTCGAGGTAGGCATTTAAGACTATTCGTCTTCATTTGATCAGAAGTCCAGTGTCGAAGTTATATATGGTGGAAACCGCAGGTTGGCGGTATACTTATACAAATATTATAGCAGGGTTTATGCAACCTGCTTAATGAAGAATACACAGCTGACGTCATATCGAGGCTCTGTGTAATGGCCACTATTCTACCGCATGAAAAGATGTAACTGGCGTGTTATGCCAAGTTGAACGACGGCCCTGGTAATAGGATTACATGAGTTAAGGGCTCGTCTTTTGTATGACGGAGTTATAAAGATATCTGACGCGTTCAGTCAGGGATACCAAAGCGGTCATATGATATGTACGTTAAAGGACATACCACTATTGACCATGCCCACATATTTGAATGTTTACCAGCCTTAGAATGCCTGATATGTACCAAGCGATTTCAATTAACATGATGTACATGATCCTGTTTACATTGACTGTTCCTGTGTGATTCTACTGTTAGTCCTGTGAATAAATGTATAAACTGTTACCAGTAGTTTCGACCATCATTGGCTTCAGTACGAGTGTGACTGGGTGTATTGTGTAACCATATATGAGCCTAAACGCATTCGCGTCTCTACACACCCATGTCTCATCATCATCATCATCGTACAAGGACCATGTATGCTGTCAGCGTGAATGACCCAGATCTTCACCGCACCATTACACTGTTCAGGTGACATCAACACGCATACCTGGCCAACTACACATCAACATTTGCATCACGCATAAAAAAACCAACTAACACCTAACACCATATTCCCAATATGTCTCAAATAGGGCGTGTAAAGTGATCCTTTACGTTTTTTTTTCAACCTGTTATTCATAAATTCGGAGTAACAAAAAAAGCGTACATCATATAATTCATGGTAGACTTTCTAGTGAAAATATAGACTTACAGAAACACGATTTGTGAATTTTAAAATTGATTCTCTCCCCCCCCTTCCCAAATAAATAAATAAATAAAACCACAGCTCATGCATCATTTAATTAATTGCAACGTTTATAGTGAAGATACAAATAATTAAATACACAATTACTACATGATAACATAAGATATTGCCCTTTACATGTGATTTTCAAACTCCATGAATACATAAAGTCTAACCACTTCCGTTGTTACTTATCTTGTTTAAAACTTTAAAAACTTACTAATACACAGATCTATCACTGATAATATCTTCCAAGATGTTTCTTTCCGGTAGCTGATTATCACTAAAAACAATTCCATCTGTCGTAAGTATTACATCATTGTCCGCATCTAAATCTTAAATCGGATTGTCGTCTTTCGACATTCCAATGAAATTGGCCGTGTATTTGGGCACGCCATGTTTACGAACTGACACCTTATCTCCCGATTACCGTCTGTCATCCATATGGGAAAACCTGAACCACATGATTTGTGGCAGTTATCTGCTATCGATGTCCCCGTACCAAACGTTTGTTCAATCAACCCTTATCGCTACTTACTGACGTCTTTTCTGTCTAGTGAAAGCTGTCAGATAACGGACAGACTTCACATTGCACAAAAAGAAGTCAATGTTATTTCAGAAACAGGTCAAGCAGATATGTCATATTGAGGGCGTGACAAGATATGATAACCTTTGTCGAGGAGAGCGTAAACAATTAAATACTGGACGAATTAGCACGTAAACGGATTGGTAGAGCAATAATGGAGGTTGTCAAACCTCTAATAAGGGTAGGGGTGCTAGTTGGCTACCCAACCACTCTTATATATATATATATATATATATATATATATATATATATATATATATATACGGATGCTATACTAGGCGAGATATATAATACAGCTGGACCTTGCCTTACCAGTAAGCTCACCGAACTCTTTCGCCTTATGTGGGCCAAAGGTTAGATCCCACAGAAGATGAAGGATGCCTCAATAGTTCATATCTATAAGATGAAAAGCAACCGACAAGAGTGTGACAATCATCGTGGAATATCCCATTGTCAATTGCCGGCAAGATCCTCGCGCGTGTATTGCTCAACCGCCTAAATGAACACATTGATTAGGACCATCACCTCCCAGAAAGCCAGTGCGGATTCAGAGCTGGGCGATGAACGATCGACATGATATTTGCTGCTTGCCAACTCGAAGAAAAATGTCAGAAGCAAAATCTCGACCTATACACTACGTTTATTGACTTGACTAAGGCATTCGATACAGTGAGTAGAGGTGGATTATGGAAAATTCTGTCAAAATGTGGCTGTCCTAGTTTTAAAAAAAACTCCATGAAGGTATGCGTGCCAGCGTCTTGGACAACGGAGAAGCCTCTAAAATGTTTGAGGTCACAAACGGCGTGAGACAGGTTGTGTTCTTGCCCCGACGCTGTTCATCATGATGTTTTCAGCTATCAAGGGAAGCAAGTTCGGTATACCAATAAAGTACCGAAGAGATGGCAAACTATTCTACTCCCGCAGACGTCAATCCAAAACCAAGTTGCAAACTGATATGATCCGCGAATTCCTGTTTGCCGACGATTGCTCTCTGAATAGTAGCTCCGAACAGAAAATGCAAGTAGGTATGGACTGTTTCTCTTCTGCATGCGACAGCTTCGGTCAATGTCAAGAAAGCTAAAGTTATGTACCAACCAGCCCAAGGTAAACCGTACAAGGAACCAATGATTACAGTGGGGGGACAGAGACTGGTGACTGTGGATAAGTTCTCGTACCGGGGAAGAACGCTGTCAAGACTAGCCAACATTGACGACAATGTGGCTAACAGAATAGCAAAGATCAGTGTTGCGTTAGGAAAGCTGCGATCCTCAGTGTGGGAACGTAGAGGTATTAGCGTCAAGATCAAACTGAAGATGTACCGTGCCGTCGTCATCCCCACCTCCTCTACGCAAGTGAGAGTTGGACCGTTTACGCTAGACATGCTCGAAAATTAAATCACTTCTATACAACCTGTCCTTTTTAGGCGATCTTTGTCCTCCCAAGGCTGTGTGTGGTCCCGGTCGCCGGGTCCTCCCAGCGCAGTGGAGGCAGCGAATGGGTGCTGTGCCTGTGCCAGATTGCCCTTTTTCGAGGACCTTCGGTCCCGAATAGATTTTGGCTGGACGGACGTCTGGGTGGCATAGCGAAATGGTTTTATAGCGGCAAAAGTAGAGTACACACGAGGGCAAGTTCGGGGCACAGCGGATTGATCAACCGCTTGCTTGTCACTGATCAAAGAAACAACAATTAATAATCTGTTGTACCAACAAACGCCGTTAGGTGTAACGGAACAATGGATAATTTCTTGTTGCCCTATGACGCCGCAAGGTGTGATGGCCGGAGACTGCTTTGGCAGTCGATGGCCAAGGGAGAATGATGATGATGATGATACAACCTGCCTGCGTCGCGTGCATACATTCGATTGCAGGATAAGATCCCGGATACCGAGGTTCTATCAAGAGCAAATATGCTCAGTGTCTATACACTGATTCAGAAAGCGCAGTTAAGATGGACCGGACATCTGGTTCGTAGGTCAAATGAATGCCTCCCAAAGAGGCTGCTGTATGTCGATTTGAGGGAGGGAAAGCGTACAAGAGGACGACCAAAGAAGCGCTTCAAAGACAGCCTGAGGGAGTCACTGAAGAGCTGCCAGATTAATACTACCAGCTGGAAGCAACTGGCACAGGACGCACAGCCTGGAGGGGCGCTTTCAAAACGGGTTTCGCAGTCAGCGAGGCCAACCGTTTCAGGGTAACCCAGAAGAAATGTGCAGCTCGAAAGTCAAGCGTGGATATGAAGCCTGTATTGTCTTTGGGCCTTGTAGGTCAGTCATGCAACAGAACTTTTCTTGCCCGCATTGATTTGATCAGCCATATGCGCACCCACTTAACAATTGTTAACGCATATAACTGGTCCGTCGCCTTTTGTGAATGATTTAAGCAATTGTTTAGCTCGTTCAAGCCCCCAGTTGGTGTAATCCAACGAAATTCCTCGTCGAACTAATAGCTCTGTTTAGAGGTAAGAATGGCACTGCAAGAGATCAATCATCAAGTCTAAGATTGCTGGAGTTTGAAATTAGCTGTAAGACAGGCAGTGATGCATCCGGCTTGTATACAACCAGCGCCAAACAGGAACAATCAACATTGCATCCTCTCATACATTCATCTCCTTAAGCAAATGTCGAAGCTGAGAGTGAGCACATATGGGTTTGCGCAGATTGCAATGACGTCTATTCTGAATAATAATAATAATAATAATAATAATAATAATAGGAAGAAGGAGAAGAAGAAGAAGAAGGTATAATTATGGCATATTTACAGAATTATGTATTCAAATATCAAATACATGAGCCATTGAATTATGTGTCTTCTTTTTTTATCCTTAGCCGCCGACGGTCAAAGCAGTTAGTGTGTTTAGAACTGTTTCTGGGTGTGAAGTAGCTAGGATATTTTGATTTTTTTTGCACCTCGAAACACCCTCTCAACTATGAATACATGTTCACACCATTCTTTATGATGATTGTTGATGTTTTAACACACACGAGAAGGACTCATATATAAGTGTTCACAAACAGTCACGACTTGACGGCTAACAAAGTTCTCAACAATCCTGTATCCTTTTTGACGACGTTGGTAGAACAAAGGAACTTCTTCTTCTTCTTCTTTGATCCTTAGCCGCCGACCGTCAAAGCAGTCAGTGGCCATCACGCCTAGTGGCGTCTTGTAGGGCAACAAAAAATTGATTCCACTTTGCTCGGTCGGTGGCCATCCTTCGTACAGTGCCCCAACTCTGGTTCATTCCCTGCATCTCAGCCTCCACAGTCCTCCGCCAGGTTGTTTTTGGTCGGCCTCTCTTTCGTTTTCCTTCAGGGGTCCAAAGCATAGCTGTTCTTGTGATGGCATCGGGGGCTCTTCTGAGGACATGACCAACCCAGCTCCAGCGTCTGCCAGCTATGATGGTGTGCATGTCCTCTTGCTTGCTACGAGTAAGCAGATCTTGGTTAGTGATGGTATTTGGCCAAAAGATTCGGTGAATTTTTCTTAGGCATGTTGTGTAAAAGGAGGACAATTTCGACATTTCCTTCTCTGTAACTCTCCAGCATTCCGCACCATAGAGAAGCACAGAAAGCACACAGCTCTGATATAATCTTAATTTTGTGCTTGTGCTGTATTGGGAGGACTTCCAGATGTTGTTTAGGCTAAAGAAGGCTGTTCTTGCCTTATTCATTCTGATGTTGATGTCTTTGCCTGCCCCGCCGTCTGGTGTTACTATGTTTCCTAGGTATGTGAAAGTATCTGTCTGTACCAATTGCTGATTCCTTACAGATATGGGCTCAGGGTTGCTCACATTGAGCGTCATGACCTCAGACTTCTTTAAATTGATGTTCAAGCCCATCTGCTGGCTAAACTTGTTAAGTCTATCAGTTTTTTCCTGGATGTGTTGATGTGAATGTGCTAGTAGTGCAATGTCATCTGCATATTCCAGATCTTCCAGTGTAGAAAATGTAGTCCATCTTATTCCTCTTGGACTGCCCTCTGTTGTCTGGCGCATCACCCAGTCTATGACTGTTAAAAATAGAGTGGTTGACAAGGGGCATCCCTGTCGTACTCCTGTCTTCACCTCAAAGGTTAGGTTGCTCTGCCCAACACTACACGTAAAGTTGGCATAGAGGCTTTTTTATGATTGACACTATGCAGCTTGGAATTCCATAAGCCCTCAGTATTTTCCATAAACTGTCCCTATGTATGCTGTCAAAAGCCTTTTCAAAATCAACGAAATTAATGTAAAGCTGTCTTTGCCATTCTGAGCACTGCTCTATAATGTTCCTGAGAGTGAATATATGATCTACACATCTTCTATTCTTTCTAAATCCTGCTTGTTCCTTCCTCAGTTTGTGGTCTACTGCCTTTGAAATTCTCTGTATAATTATCCTGCCTAAACAAAGGAACAGTCAGTGGGATTTTCGCTTTTGAGCGAACTAGAGGCGTCCTACCATCTGGAGGTGTGTGCGTGCGTGTGTGTGTGTGTGTGTTTGTGTGTGTGTGTGGACCATGCAATTCTATTCATGTATGTGGACTCATTATTGATTATGTATATCTTGTGGTGGGTTTATATGTTATTTATGTTAATTATTATTAATTGTCTACAGAGTGAGGTCCAGCTATGTAAGTCCCTGAGTCTAATAGTTGATGATGATGTATTCTCAGGGTACCTAACTTCTACCACCCTATGATCTCACTCTGCGAAATATTTTAAGTCTATTAATTTATATGGCTACGTGTCTAGGGTAATGTAGGTGTGATGTATAACAAATTTAACACAACTGTAACTCAATCTAATAAACTCAAGTAAGACAGTGGTTAAAGTTATAGAATTAATTTACAATTTTAATTTCCTGACTCTCAAATGTTTTGAATCAGGAAGGTTAAACTCAAAATAAATGTGGTTATGTACACAGGTAAATACAGTGGATTGACATCTTGTCCAATAAATGATATTATTAAAATGTTTCTGTACTTGTATCCCTGGCGGTAGTAACAATGTATTAAGAATGGTCACTAGTTGGAAGAACTGTTCCTTTCATCATGTCACTAGAACGTTTAATTACAGTGTGGAGGTTAACAATGAAATGAGAAGTCTTTAGCCCTCAAAACGAAGGCTTATCTTTCAGTCCGTGGCAATTAGGTGGTTGACTGGAAATATGACACTTTCTGTTCACCCGTGTCTCAGCTGGAGTCAGCTTTTGCAGTTAGATTTCACAATACAAGCAACAGGTAAGTTGCCTCGTACACTGCCTCTCCAGGTTTTGTATTACTGGTTACTCGTTGATGCAACCCTGCAACAATGAACAATGCCTCCCTAAATACACTTCATATACACATCTCCACACCTAACAAATAAACATCGTTAAACATTTGTAGTGATAAGCCCAAGTGCTAATCAATAGCTACAGTTCCTAATTGTATTGTGACTTCGTCTCAATCCGTGGGTATCTGCTCTTTCCCACATGGCTTCAACGAATCTGTCACTTAGACTTTAGTTATCTTTTATATCATCATATGGGATACACTCTTTTCTTTTTTCTTTCCAACCCCTTTCTCTCCCTGCACAAATATGGTCTTTTAGTTTCAGTATCGCTAGGCTAGATTTTTTCCTTTTCAACCCCCCCCCCCTGTCCCTTCTCTCCTGTTCTCAAGACAAGGTAAAATTTTTTTGGTTCGTCGCCAACTGTCTAACGTTGTAGAGAAAAAGTGGGGGTTTGCGGGCGGGACTTGCCCGCTCGCTAACAAAAGATTCAAATGCTTTATTTTACATCTTGGCGATAGGGGCAAAAAAATGTGCCCTAACAACCGTTGATTAGGCTGTTTTTATTAATAGATTCTAAGAATGCGTTAGATAGTTTTTATTCTGTGACCCCTGATAATTTTCAAACTATAGTGCGTTTCAAAAAGATCGGTCGACGATTGACTTTAGTTATCTCCATATTCCTTGCACTGATAAACATGATTTTTTGCATGTGGTCTTATATTTTCAATGTCCCAAAGTTTTTATAAAATTCAATGTTGCAGGTAGTGTTCTTGTCTTGCAACGGCTAATTCCTTTGATCTTATTTAACGAAGTAATTATTTTGCCCTGGAAGAAAATAATTTACCGTAAATGACGGAAGTTGCATATTTTCGGCCAAGGCGTCTATACAATTCGAATGTTAGAGGGGTTTGTTAACTGATTACTACGTGAGGTCCTTTTTTATTTCCTCGAAATATTTGAGAAAATAATAACGCCTATTCGTAGTAAATGTTACTTTTTATGCTAAAACGTGAATGGATGCATGAAGAGGTGAAAGTACTGTGTATGCTAAAAATAGTAGTGAAATCGTGGAGATAAAAAGAAAATGAATTGGTTTACATACACACATAGATGGAGGAGAAAACATATTAAATATATAAGGTATTTACACACTTATTCTGAGTCAAACGAGTCTAACATATTGATGACTATTCTCGGCTGAACGAACGACAGTCCATCTTTTTTCAAATAATCATTTTCCTCTTTTAAGACATGGTCTTCACATTTACACCAATAATCATTGTCTATCTGCGAAAGGACGGCATATGTTAGTTCTTTCATATTGCATAGTTTGAAAGTTTTATTTTCAGCTGCCACCTGTCCTTTAACTTTTGCCCGAACGAGTTCAATTGGGTTTAAATGTGAATGATAAAGCGGCAGTCTCAAACACATATGACCATGCTGTTGAATCAACTTGTCTATATGGAATATCTTGATCTTTTGTGATTTCTTAACAAGGGACAGTAATTCAGGTTTCAGAAACCCCTCGTTAAATGGAATGTCTTCTTTTCTGAGCCAAATCTTTATAGCATCTTTTGTACTCGAAGATGTCGGGATTTTGTCTTCTTCTGCCACAGCGTTGTGGTATGATGCGTTGTCCATTATCAGACAGGATGGTCTGTCTAAGGACGGAAGAAGAATATTTTCAATCCACTCTCTAAAAATGTTACCGTTCATCTCGGTATGATAGTCCCGGTTGTCCGTATAATTGGAAGTGAAAATAAGTTCAGCATTTTTCACTAGCCCATTATATCTGCTGCCTGCATGTGCCATTATCAGACGTTGTCCTTTTCCACTGGGTACACATCTTTTAATCGTTCCATCTGATAACTGCCATTCCTTTTCACTTGTGTGGTGTGCATTGATCCAAGTTTCATCCACATACACAATAATATAATCTTGATTACGCATTTCCTGTACTTCACGTAAATATTTACTTCTCATAGATACTAAGTGCGACTTCTCGCTTCTCCATAATGTCGATTTCGACACATCAATGTAAGTAAACCCTGAGGATAAATCCGGAGTCGGAGTCCCTAAGGCAGTCTAATGTCGATTCGACATTATTCTGGCAACTCCTGCGACATGGCTGGTACCAAACTGTATCGGCTACTGCCGTTCCTTTGGATCTACCGGCTGTGTGGAGAGGGGGAACATGCTGCATGGGCAACAGCTTGATCTCCATATAACTGTGCCCAAGCTCGCGCCCTGGAGAGGACACTCCAGCTTCACCCTATAGGTGTCGGCAAAACACGGGAAGTAGCAGTTACCGGTTATAAGCATTTTGCCCAATTGGCGTAGGGCATTGCGCCAGGGGCTACTTCCGACAGTGGGAGAGGTTCTAGGATCTCACTGGACAGCTACCGCCCGCTTCAAGCTGGGCAGCCCCCAGTCAATAAGTTGTTGTCCCGCCACTGTCTGCTTTCCCCATTGGGTGCATGGGGATTAGGGTCAAACCCGAACTGTGGACAGAAAATTTTGCACCAGGCAATTATCGAAAAAATAGAAATAAGCAAACTCTCAGATTGGGATGCTCGAACGTCCGGACTATGTTGACTGGACTATCCGAAAACCTACAGGATGTAAACGATGTAAGGAAGACAGCCATAATTAATGATGAGCTTAAACGACTTCAGGTGGATATAGCTGCACTTCAGGAAACGCGCCTGGCGGGCTCTGGAACGGTGAGCGAGAAGGACTACACATTTTATTGGCAAGGGAAAGATCTTAATAAAGCTAGAGAACACGGAGTAGGTTTTGCGGTCAAAAAATCGCTAACTAAAATGGTTGAACCAGGCGAGAATGGATCAGAACGCCTGTTAACTTTCTGCCTGCAAACTAGCACAGGTCCCATCACCCTTGTCAGTGTGTATGCTCCTACTCTGTACTCTGCCTCAGAAGCTAAAGATGAGTTCTACGAGAATCTAACAGCAATTATCAAAAGCATACCTAGGCAAGAACAGCTTGTTGTCCTTGGTGACTTTAACGCTAGAGTGGGTGCCGATAATGCTTCATGGCCTTCATGTCTGGGCAGGTTTGGTATTGGCAAGATGAATGAAAATGGACAACGGCTCTTAGAGTTGTGCGTCCACCATGACCTCTGCGTGACCAACACCTACTTTCAGACAAAACCCCAGCATAAGGTGTCATGGAGACACCCACGATCCAAGCACTGGCACCAACTTGACCTGATTCTCGTCAGAAGGCCACTCCCCAGGTCTGTGCTCTCCACGCGCTCGTACCATAGTGCAGACTGTGATACAGATCACTCCTTGGTTTGCTGCAAAATCAGAGCACAACCAAGAAAACTCTATCGTGTCAGACATGAAGGGAAACCACGCATTGATACCAGCAAGATGTCAGACCCTTTCATGATCGCTCAATTCACTGCGACCTTCGAGAAAGTGCTCAGTAGCCCTCAGCATGGTGATACTATTACAGAGAACTGGGAGCATCTACGGAACACCATTCAAAGTACTGCACTTGCCACCTTTGGTAAGAAAACAGCAAAGTCAAATGACTGGTTTGATGCTTCATCAGATGTGATGGCACCTGTCATTGAAGCTAATCGCAGTGCTATGAATGAATACAAACGTTCACCGAGTGCCAGAACCCTACAGATCCTGAGGGCAACGAGAAGCAAAGTTCAACAAACTGCTCGACGCTGTGCAAATGACTACTGGCTCCAGCTCAGTGAGAGCATCCAGATCGCAGCGCAAACAGGCAACATTAGACAAATGTATGACGGTATAAAGAAAGCACTTGGCCCCCATAAAAGTAAGACGGCACCGCTAAAAACCATCAGCGGAGAGAAGCTAACCGATAAGGGTAAGCAGATGGAGAGGTGGGTCGAGCACTACTCTGAGCTTTACGCTAGAGACAATACCGTTACGCCTGCAGCCCTTGATGGTGTCAACAGTCTGCCAACTATGGAGGAGCTGGATGCCGAACCAACATTAGAGGAACTCAGCAAGGCCATTGATAGCTTGGCCTCTGGCAAAGCCCCAGGCAGTGATGGGATTCCTCCTGATTTAATCAAATGCTGTAAGAGCACGCTATTACATCCCCTGCATAGGATGCAGTGCCAGTGCTGGGAAGAGACAACTATTCCTCAAGACATGCGAGATGCCAAGATTGTAACACTGTATAAAAATAAAGGAGACAGAAGTGATTGCAATAACTACAGAGGCATCTCTCTTCTTATTATTGTTGGTAAGGTTTTTGCCAAAGTCATCTTAATGCGACTACACAACTTAGCTGAGCGCATATATCCAGAGTCACAGTGTGGATTCCGAGCTGGCAGATCAACAACAGACATGATCTTCTCTCTCCGCCAGCTTCAGGAAAAACCAAGAGAGCAGAAAAGACCATTATATATCGCCTTTATAGACCTCACAAAAGCATTCGACCTGGTTAGTAGGGATGGACTCTTTAAAATCTTCCTGAAAATAGGCTGCCCTTCTAAAATGCTGGAAATGATAAAGTCATTCCATGACGGCATGAATGGAACAGTCCAATATGCTGGAAGCACGTCACAGCCCTTTGATATACGAAGTGGCGTTAAACAAGGCTGTGTTCTTGCTCCGACCCTCTTCGGAATCTTCTTTGCCTTACTCTTGAAACATACATTCAGAGATGCAACTGAAGGAATATGCCTTCACACTAGGTCAGATGGCCGTCTGTTTAATCTTTCAAGGATGAAGGCAAAAACAAAAATAAAAAGGGTCACTATAAGAGACTTGTTGTTCGCTGAGGATGCTGCAGTCGTCACTCAAAGCCAACAGGAGCTTCAGAGCTTGATGAATCGCTTCACTAAAGCATGCAAGGACTTTGGCCTCACAATAAGTCTAAAGAAAACGAATGTGCTGAGTCAGGATGTGGGTGCTGCACCAGTTATCACCATCGATAACTATGAATTGGCAGTGGTGCACCACTTCACATACCTAGGGTCTACCATAAATGACAAACTCTCACTGGATACAGAAATCGACAGCCGCATTGGCAAAGCTGCAGCTACCTTTGCCCGCCTCACATCGCGTGTTTGGGGAAACTCTAAACTCACAATGAAGACCAAAGCTGCGGTATATAATGCCTGCGTCACCAGCACACTCCTATATGGCAGCGAGACCTGGACGACCTATGCTAAGCAAGAAAGAAGGCTCAATACCTTCCATTTGCGGTGTCTACGCCGCATCCTCGGCATCTCTTGGAAAGATAAAGTGACAAATGTCGAGGTGTTGTCACGTGCTGGCCTTCAAAGTATGTATACGCTTCTTAGACAGCGCAGACTTCGCTGGCTTGGCCATGTTCGCCGCATGGAAGATGGTCGCATCCCAAAAGATATCTTCTACGGACAATTAGCAGATGGCAAGAGAACAGTTGGGCGACCACAGCTGAGGTTCAAAGATGTGTGCAAGAGAGATATGAGGGCACTGGACATGGATCCAGCAACATGGGAGGATGAAGCTGCCGATCGCACTAAGTGGCGATGCTATTTACGGCACCACCTCAGACTGGGCGAAGAGAGGCTCACACAAGAAGCAGAGGTGAGGAGAAAACGTCGAAAGGAGCACCAGGAAAATAAGCAGCTGAGGGCTGTCACCTCAGGGGCGCATTCCCATAGTCAGTTATGACTGAAGGGGCTATTATTATTATTATTATAATGTCGTTGTGTGTTCTCAGCCGAATTTTCAGTTTTCTTAGTGTCACAGTTTCTTTGGAATTTAACATTCTACAAATCTCTCTTCTAATCACATCCCTGTCAAAACTATCTACTACTTCCTTTCTTCCTTGCGTCCTGGTATTGATTGAACTGAAAATTCCATTAGCTTTGAGAAATTGATGAAATGAGCGTTTACTTAAACCCAAAGCGTGAATAGTTCTCTTTTCAGGATTTGAGAGACTCCGATACAGTTTACCACGCTTAGCTTCTCTGCAGAAATATTTATACATCTTCACTGCCATTGCATGCAGTGTAAGGAACTTGACTTTCATACCCATTATATTACAGACCTAGAATACCGCAAGATATGCCTATGCACTGAAATATACAATCAGCAGAACGGTAACAGAACGCATCGGAAGGATTAATAAATGTTCAAAACAGTGCGTTAGTGAGCTGAAACACTGGGGAAAATCGCATGAAATGCGTTCAAGATGTTAAATCGAAATCGCTCACAAATATGAAGTGGTAAGCCTTCTCAATACATGGTTGGACTAGGAGTGGTCGATTTTGTATACTTTAAATAAAGAAAATATAAAACCATAAGTTTGTTAACGAGGAAAAAAATGTCCCCCTCGGGACATAGCGATCATTAGGTCATATGCAAAGTTGCAACAATTACGATCAAGTGGTTGCAGAGATATTGAATATTAAACAGCGGCAAACATTGTGAAACGCACTATAGTAGCATTGCCTTCAACTAAGGTCAAATGTAGAAATCGTTTATTGCCTTTCCACGGCAATAGAAAATAAATTTAAATATCAAGCGGGTAGGGCTGGTGTCGGGAGGAGTAAAAAATTTTATCTTGGCTTAGTGAAAAAAAATTCAAATGCTGTATTATAATTATATTTGAGCGGGGTTTTTAAACGGAGCATTTTATCACACACCTCCCCTGTTAAAAGCCTGCATCCCAATGCAGCTTTATAATCTGTTTGAACAATCCCGATCAAATTAACTCATCTTGGCTATCTGAGTGTCCTGGGTTTCTGCAGATGGGTGCCTACACAAGAAATCTGCCCCAACATTCTGCGATCCCGGAATGTACTCAATGGTAAATGAGTAAGGTTGAATGAGCAAAGCCCACCTTAACAAACGTGCATTACCATGTTTGGAGTGAGCCAGAAAAACGAGTGGCTGATGATCGCTTTGGACCACGAATGTTCTACCATATAGATAGATCTGGAACTTCTTGATCGCCCAGACTAAAGCAAAACATTCTTTTTCAATAATTGAGTAATTTTGTTCCGCTCTGTTTAATTTGCGACTGGCATAAGCTTACTTACTTACTTAGTCGTTCTCCTTCTACCGTGAGGTGTAGAAGTTTGGAAGAGAGAGCGCCAGACTATCTTATCGGCTGTCTTCCTCCTGGCCTGGTTCCATTCTAGTCCTCGGTCCTTCAAAGATTGTCTAATGTTGTCCTCCCAGCGGACTCTGGGTCGTCCTCGGGGTCTGGATCCTTGGTTCTTTGTTTCCCATGCTTGTCGTGGTATCCGATCTTCTCCCATTCTGCAGACATGGCCAAACCATTTTAATTGAGACTGTTCTACTTGGGTCTGCAGGGGGTAGGATTTAAGGCCTTGACGTATCGTCTGGTTGCGGACCATGTCTCTTCTTGTTACTTCAACCACCTTCCTCAGATACCTCATTTCTGAGGTTTGGATCTGGCTTTTATGGGTTGTAGTCATTGCCCATGACTCGCATCCATATGTCAAGACTGGGACATAGGTGGAACGGTATACAGCCATCTTCGTTGTTTTACCAACCTCTCTTTTGCTGAGGAATCCTCGATTTATGGCCTGAAAAAGTCTCCCAGCTGCTGCTTTTCGAGTGGCCAACTCTTCTTTGATGCCTCCCTTTCGGTCTATAATAGCTCCGAGGTATTTAAAGTGGTCGATCTGCTCCAGGACCTGTTCTCCCAGCTTAATCTGATGTCTTCTTTCTTCTCGTGATATCACCATGGATTTTGTTTTAGAGCTGCTTATGACCATCCCTCTCTTCTCCAGCTCTTCCTTCCAGACTTGCAGGTTGGATTGGAGATGTGCCTCTGATTTTAAGCAACTGGGTTTAATTCCCCATCTGGTGAAGAGGACCTTTGTAACAAAGTGGCCCCCAAGCCCACATTACTAGCGTTCGTTCTTACAACGAATTCCTGACTCAAATCAGGTAATTTCAAAACAGGCTTGCTGGTGAGTTTTTCCTTTAACCCATTATATGCCAATTCACATTCTGCCGACCATTCAATTTTATCCGGTTTTCCTTTACGAGTTAAATCCGTCAGAGAAGCACTCATAGAGTTAAAGTTTTTAATGTACTTTTGATAAAAGCCACATAGTGACACAAAGGATCGCACAGTCGTTTTTGTCTGTGGTCTGGGTGCTCTCTGCAATTTCTCCAGGTTATTGGGGTCAGGGGTCATGCTACCTTGATGTACCGTATGTCCCAAGAATTCTAATTCCTTGCATCAAATACAACATTTTGTTGGTCTAGCAGTTAAGTTTGCCTCTCTAAGTCTATCAAATAGCATATTCAAAGAGTTAACATGTTTTTCAAATGTTTCCGTAGCGATGAGGATATCATTCATGAAATTGGTAATACATGGGTTTTTCAGTGGATCCAACAGTTTTCGCATCATTCTGAAAACACACTCGGAGCATTCTTCGATCCAAACGGTAACATGTTAAACTCATAGTGCCCTTCCGAGGTGCTAAAAGCTAGATAAGGTCGAATCTCAGGCTTCACTGGAATTTGGTAATATCCCTTGCTGAGGTCTACCTTGGAAAAATACTTTGCCTTATTCAGTCTGGCAAACAGTTGGTTAGTATCAGGTAATGGATCCACCTGACTCTCTGTGACAGCATTCAGTTTCCTGTAATCTATACACAGTCTATGTTCCCCAGAGGGTTTCCACAACAACACCACACTAGAACTATAAGGAGATTCACTGTGAGAAATAATCCCTTCTTGTAACAGATAATCTATCTCCTCTTTCAAAGCTTTCTCTTTTGCGAATTGGATAGTATAGGCTCACATAGAGAAGGCTGTTGGGTCTAGTAGTTTTATGTCATATTCCAACATGTTTGTGTGCCTCGGTCTGTCCGTTAACACGTCTGTATGATTTTCCAGAATCTTTTGAATCTTCTCCCTCTGCCCTGTTGTCAACTGTTTACTGATTTTTAGCTGTGCAGGAGTCTTACATGGCCTCAAGGGGTATTCATAAGAGGTGAGAGGTTCATTCTTCATCTCAGTGGCTATGGCTAAGGTCATTAAATGTGTCCCTTCCAGATTATTTCTTCCATTGTATGTCTTTAGAAGGTTCACGTGATAGACTTTTTCCTTTCCTTTCTTGTCTATCTTGTAGTTAGTTCTGGATACCTTTTTCAAAACTGTGTATGGACCTTGCCATCCAATTTGAAGTTTGTTGCTGCTGCCGGGTAGAAGAAGAAGCACCTTCTCTCCCACAGCAAGCTCCCTATCCCTCGCTTTCTTATTGAAATATGCAGCATGTTTCTTCCTGGATTGCCTTAGGTCATCATTTGCGAGTTTCCAGCCAGTTTTTAAACGAGTGGTCAGTTCGTTCACATACTGATATGATGAGGTTACAGTCTCATCTGCCTTCTCAACTGTCCATGTCCTCAATAAGGCTTCCAATGGACATTTAATTGGCCTGCCGAACGACAATGTTGCCTGTGCCATTCCTGTTGAGTTATGAGGGACTTCCCGGTAAGCAAAGAGTGCCGCGGGCAAGTATTGATCCCATGTATCAGGTTTCTCATGTGCCAGTTTTCGCAGGATGGAAATGAGCGTCCCGTTAAATCTTTCCACCTGGCCGCTCCCTTAGGGGTGGTACGAACTAAAGTGAAAGTGCCTGGCTTGGAAGATCCTGAAAACTTCCTCAGTTAGTCTCCCCTTGAACTGTGATCCATTATCAGTCAAGATTTGGTGGGGAAAGCCTAACCTTGTGAATATCATAAGTAATGCCTCTGCCACATGTTTCGAGTCGATTGATGACAGGGCTACCGCCTCTCCCCACATAGCACAAGTGTCCACCAGAGTAAGGATGTAACTGTTCCTCCTCGTGGTACGTGTGAGAGGTCCCACAATATCCACTGCAACTCTTTCACAAGGGGTTCCCACTATTGGCATCTCCCCTAAAGTTGCAGGTGCAGTCCAATGCTTTGGAGCTACCCTTTGGCATTCTGGGCAGGATTTGACATGTCTCTTTATATCTTCCATTATCCCTGGCCAGAAGTAATGACAAGCTATGCGCTGTTCTGTGGCGCTGATCCTCATATGACCACTGAAGGGGACCGCATGTCTTAACTCCATCACCTTTTCCCTATATCAAGTGTGAAGTACCAGCTGTCCATGATCATTTTAACCAGTTCCAGCCTTGCTATACATTAGTTTATTCTGCATATGAAAGTCTCCTTTGTTTGGAGGGGTATGGCATTTTGGGAGTTTCTTGTAACACGGCTTTAGTGACCTATCCTCAGCCTGTGCCTTCCTCATCTTCTCTGGATGAGTATTTATTGGGTTTTCTTCCTCCTTCCTTGATTGTGACCTGGTCTGTACTGTAGCCATGATCACTGGTCTTTTGGGATTTCCCAAAAAGACGTATCTACACCCCAATATCAGAGGGTAGATTGGTTCGTTTATCATTGCTGCTCTAATCACTCCTTCCACATAGCGAGTTTTCACACTTGATCTGGCAATGGGAAGTGTCATGGTTGCTACTTCCTTAGTCGCCCCTTGGATCTCCACTGTTTCTGTGGTATATTGATCTGGGTGCACCAGGTGAGAACTCACGACTGAGTCAAAATCCAATCCAGTATCATAAAGGCACCTTATGGTGGCCCCATTACATACTACGTCTTCACATACAGGGGGATGATAAGGTTCCTGCAGGCCAGTAGGGTTTTCCTTTGGTCCCTTGTTACCTGTTTTCATGCATGCAGTTTAATGAGGAGGTTTCTTCTTACAATCTCTGGTGTTACGATTGTCCCTCTTACAAAATTTACACCATCTCTTTTCTGGGTTGAAAGGTTTCCTTTCATTGAAATGCGGGTTTCTATCTCTAGGGTCAAATCTTGGCCTATCATAGTTTGGTTTACCTCTATTACCTTGGTCCCTATTATCAAATTTGTTCTGGTTTTGAGGGGCGTTATTATTTTCTACCTGTTTCCTTTTTACTCCAGCTATTTCAGACTGGGCTGCCTGATACCTTTCAGCCACATTAAGAATCTCCCCAGCCTCTCTGCACCTTGTTCCGTGAGAAATTTTCTCAGGTCTGGAGCCATGGACTCTCTTAACTGCTCCATCATAATCATTTCCTTTAAATTTTGGGTTTTCCCCAGAGCTGTCCATTTCTCCAGGTAAGTCTCTAAGCGTGCAGGGAACTTTTGGTAGGTCTGCCCGGAAAGTAGTTTAGCATGTCTAAATTTTTTTCGGTAAAATTCACTATTCTTTTTATATCTAACTAGGAGAGCTTGTTTTAAAATGTCATAGTCTTCCTGATCGTCTCTACTCAATTTTGAGAACACTTCATAAGAGATTCCCCGAAGCCTTTGGGATAACTTTAGATTCCATTTTCCCTCTCCAAACCATAATTTGTAGCTAGTCTTTTAAATCTAGAGAGAAGGACTCAATGTCATCCTATTTTTCTGCAAAGGGGTCTAAATGAAACCCCATGGCTGAGTTGGAGGCTCCCTGACTTGTAGTAATTCCTCTCCAGTTGTTGTAGTCTGTAAAGACGCCATTCTTGGGCAAACTGACAATTATTCCTTTATTCCACTCCTTTGTTGTGGTCACTGTTTCCCATACTTGTGCAAATGGTGGTTCTAATAGCTTTACTGCTAGATGATAGTCTTTCTTAAATAACTCAGCATTTAAATGTCGTGACCAGGAGATTTTCCATTTTTTAACCCTTTGATAGCTGTGATTATTTCTTCCCTTCGTGGACTGTCTGTATTTACGTCTAGATCATGTTCACCCTCAGGAACGTTCAGCTGCATCTGTGGTGGTTCCTTATTCAGTGTTTCTTTGAAGTGCTCTGCCCATCTTGTTTCCTTCCCCTATGCTGTGGTGATGAAAGTTACTTGCTTATTTATTACTAACTTAATATTGCTTGCATCCCGTTTTTTGTTGATGGTTTTAGTTATTTTATATACTTATTTTAATAAGGCTGCAATTATATACCTGAAATAATATACGCATGTTGCTGAATAACTGAATAATGGTGGGAAAAGATACTTAAAACTCCGCCTATGCCGGTCCCAAGCCCGGATGAAAAAGGAGGAGGGCGGCCTGCATGGAGGCCGTAAGGAGGCAGCCCCTCCACCATGCAAAGGCACAACAGGCCAATCACCTGTTTGCTTTAAACCACGATTACGAGTAACACAAGAGAGAAAACCGGACTGATTCTAAAGGCGACGAACTGGAACGGACTACGGACTACGACTTATGGAACATGGAACACAAGAAGTATAAATGGGAAGGAAGAGGAGCTGGTGGAAGAGATGAGGAAAGCAAAACTAGAAATCCTGGCTATAACGGAAACAAAGAAAAAAGGACAAGGAGTCATGGATCTCAACGGCAACACGCTGCTCTACAGTGGTGTACCCATATCCGAAAGAGCTAAAGGGGGTGTGGGTTGCATTGTGGCCCAAAATCAAAAAGATAGTATCAAGGGGTGGAACTTTGTCTCAGAGCGCATTATGGTTGTGAAACTAAAAGAAGGAGAAACCATAGTCAACCTGGTCATAGTGTATGGGCCAAATGAGGATGAGAGAGCAGAGGTCAAGGAGGAATTCTTCGAGATGCTTCAAAGGACAGTGGATGACTGCCTAGATGAAGTTATCATGCTCGGAGATTTTAATGCCAGAGTTGGAAATGACCATGCTAGATGGGGTGGAGTTATCGGAAGATATGGAGAAGATACTCTCAATGACAATGGAAAGCGACTCCTTAGATTCTGCAGTGAGCAGAATCTGATCATTACAAACACAAAGTTCCCCCATAAGCGCATACATGCATACACTAGATGTGAACCAACAAAGAATGAGAAGTCAGTGATCGACTATGCCATTGTTTGGAGAAGCTCATTCAAATATGTCCGAGATGCAAGAGTCTGGAGGGGGCCAGAGATTGGAAGTGATCACTACCTGCTAACAATCAAACGAACAACTGAAAGAGTTGCTCAGCCTAGGAACTGCTCAACATCACGCAAGAAACCAAGTAAACGAGCAGGAGAAATGAGCATCAGGACCTACAAGCTGAGAGAGCCAGAAATTAAGACCAGATATCAGGGGCTTATTGCTGCAGCGGTGAGCAACACAGAAGAACAACCTGATGACTTGGAAACCCTCTGGATTAAATTCAAGGATATCATAAAGACAGCTGCTGCAGAAGCATGTGGTGAAGTCCGACTTGGGAACCAGAGAAAGAGGACACCTTGGTGGACAGAGGAAGTCAAAGAGAAAATAAGAGAGAAGAAAATGGCATGGAAACAATACTTAGGAGCTAAAAACACAACAGGACAAATTGAAAAATATAGAGAATATGTGACCTCAGAACAGAAGTAAAGAACAAAGTGCTAGCAGCAAAACAGAAGTCCTGGGAAGAATTTGGAGAAAAGCTAGAAAAAGATGCACAAGAAAATCAGAAATTGTTCTATAAGACCCTAAAGAACATGAGGAAGGAAAAACAATGCCCTCTCAAATTTATAAAGGACAAGCAAGGCAAATTGCTTACTGCCCCGAAGGAAGTAATGGAAAGATGGAAAGAATATTTCTCAGAACTCCTTGATGGTGAGCAAGGTCAAACATCAGAAATGATAACCACTAGCACAGAAGAGGAAACCAATGGTGATGAAGACGCCATAAATATGGAAGAACTGAAGGCAGCACTGGAGAAAATCAAGATGGGCAAAGCAGCAGGGCATGATGGTATAACACCAGAAATGGTTAAGTACATGGGAGCATCAGGCGACCTGTTACTCTTAAGGGTCCTACAGGCAGCATGGTGCAACAAGACCATACCAAAGGATTGGGAGATCGCCATCATAACACCAATTTTCAAAAAGGGTGACAATCGACAGTGTGGAAACCATAGAGGCATATCCCGTCTCAGTGTCCCTGGAAAAATCTACTCTAGAATCCTAGAGCAGAGACTCCGACGCCTAGCTGAGCCACAATTGGATGAGGTCCAGTGCGGATTCCGAGCAAACCGAAGTACTCAAGACCTAATCTTCACACTCAGACAGCTGAGTGAAAAGGCCCTTGAGTATAAGAGTGAGATCCATCTTTGTTTCATAGATCTGGAAAAGGCGTTTGACAGGGTCCCTTGGAGCAAACTTTGGGACTGTTTGGCAAGGAAGAATATTCCAGCACCTCTGATTCATGCTATACAGAGCTTCTACAAGTCTTGCAGAAATTATGTGAGGACAGCAAACCATAAGTCAGAAGAGTTCAGGACCACCACTGGTGTAAGACAAGGTGATATCCTATCACCTTACCTCTTCATACTCCTTATGGACGATGTCATCAAGGCATGTAAGGAGAGAACAAGAAAGTATTCAGTGGGGTACTGGAAGATGAGACAGGTCTATATTTCAAAGCTGGCATTTGCTGATGATGTTGCCCTGATTGCTAAATCAGAGGCACATCTCCAATCCAACCTGCAAGTCTGGAAGGAAGAGCTGGAGAAGAGAGGGATGGTCATAAGCAGCTCTAAAACAAAATCCATGGTGATATCACGAGAAGAAAGAAGACATCAGATAAAGCTGGGAGAACAGGTCCTGGAGCAGGTCGACCACTTTAAATACCTCGGAGCTATTATAGACCGAAAGGGAGGCATCAAAGAAGAGTTGGCCACTCGAAAAGCAGCAGCTGGGAGACTTTTTCAGGCCATAAATCGAGGATTCCTCAGCAAGAGAGAGGTTGGTAAGAAAACGAAGATGGCTGTATACCGCTCCACCTATGTCCCAGTCTTGACATATGGATGCGAGTCATGGGCAATGACTACAACCCATAAAAGCCAGATCCAAACCTCAGAAATGAGGTATCTGAGGAAGGTGGTTGAAGTAACAAGAAGAGACATGGTACGCAACCAGACGATGCGTCAAGGCCTAAAATGCCACCCCCTACAGACCCAAGTAGAACAGTCCCAACTAAGATGGTTTGGCCATGTCTGCAGAATGGGAGAAGATCGGCTACCACGACAAGCATGGGAAACAAAGAGCCAAGGATCCAGACCCCGAGGACGACCCAGAGTCCGCTGGGAGGACAACATTAGACAATCTTTGAAGGACCGAGGACTAGAATGGAACCAGGCCAGGAGGAAGACAGCCGATAGAATAGTCAGGCGCTCTCTCTTCCAAAGCTCTACACCTCACGGTAGAAGGGGAATGACTAAGTAAGTAAAGATACTTAAACAATACGTTTACCATAGAGATGCTACAAAAACATTACTAGGAAGGTGAGATACCAGTGGCATTAATTTTGTTATGATAAATCTGTTTTCTTTGACATATAATCTTATATAACCATGTTTTTGTTATTGTAAAAATGTAAATCTGTTGTCGAGATGTCCTCCAGTATGCCTAGATGGCCCCCCATGGTTTAGATTAAGTTGAATTATTAGTTGGGTTACTACCTGTTGTGTTGTTGTAGTTTATGACATATGTGAGCTAGCAGAAGGGATAATGTATTTGTGTTGTTGTGTTGTTGTAGTTTATGACATATGTGAGCTAGCAGAAGAGATAATGTATTTGTGTTGTTGTGTTGTTGTAGTTTATGACATATGTGAGCTAGCAGAAGGGATTATGTATTTGTGTACCCAGGGCGTTCTCAACTTTTTTTTCCCTCATGGCCCACTTCTGACCCTCTTTTGTCTCTGTGCTGTAGTTTATGACATATGTGAGCTCGCAGAAGGGATAATGTATTTGTGTTTTTGTGTTGTTGTAGTTTATGACATATGTGAGCTAGCAGAAGGGATAATGTATTTGTGTACCCAGGGCTGTGGCCACTTAGAAATATGGGGACTTGTAGGGTAGCAACAAACTGTTTCTACTTTGCTCTGTCCGTGGCCATCATTCGTGCAGTGTCCCAGCTCTAGTTTATTCGTTGCATCGTGGCCCTATAGTTCCTCGCCAAGTTCCTTTTGGTTGGCCTCTCGTTTGCTTTCCTTCAGGGGTCCATAGCATAGCTGTTCTTGTGATGGCATCAGGGTCTCTTCTGAGGACGTGGCCAACTGAAATCCACCGTCTATCAGTTATAATGGCGTGAACGTCCTCTTGGTTGCTCAGAGAAATCAGTTCTTGGTTGGTGATGGTATTCGGCCAAAAGAATCGTAAAATTAAGGCAAGAAATAGATTGACAACAAAAACACAGTCAAGTAAACAGGAACTACACATCAAAACTCAACTCCGACCACTGACTACACACCTGACAGTTATATAAATATAGAGCCAGTAAAAGAAAGCACTCAGTCCTCCACCAACGAAACAAAAGCGTAAAGCAAGAGAGACAGATCATCACTGACACATCAAATAAAACAGGACAATGGAAGAATGTAATGAACGAATAACTCATTACAGTTTTAGAGGTCCTACGACTAATCATCATCAACAAAGTCATAAATCAGCTGGAGCTAAGAAAGATGACACTATCGGCGGACACAAGCGGTGAACACACAAACTGAACCAACAAATACACACATACATCTAAATTTCTGCTAGATGACCTTTTAAGGACCTGTCCTTTTCAGAGCTGCCGTTGAATCTGTAATAATAGCTGTAGAAATAAAAGTAACACACTTGCAAACATAAATAAATACACAGATTGGATACGCAACAATGATATAATAAACACACGACGTTGTAACTGTAGGCAACCAGCTCACGGTCCTTTACACGATTAGCCCTGTTCAGGGCTTACAACTATGCTAACAAATAAAAAACAACAAATAAAATACAACTGAGATAACAAACTAGCGGTCAAAACGCAATAGCAATTACAAAAAAACACGCCCATTATAAGCGAAAGATCACACATCTGGTCAGATTGGATAGGACATCGGTAATAAAGGAAAATAAATACTTAACGTGATACTGTAAGCAGCGGGTGAGTCCGTCACTAGAGCGACAAAGAAATATTACAAACTCATCTGGACTGTATAACTACAAAGCCCTGAGGATTAAGTAATAAATGATAGAAACACTGGAGCGAGGGAAGAAACAATTGACACTTGTCACGGACGACATAAATATTTTACATAATTCTCTCCCCGTCATCAATGACTAGTTAGGGGAGGTAGCGTGTTTGCTTTCCAAGGGAAACAATTAGATTATGAACAAAATATCAGAATGAATAGATGTTCATACTTTGTAACTTGTGCTAATTTATTATAAACAATTGCATTAGTCATAACATTTTGCTTCAGGTACAATATTTGGTACTTTTCTTTTTTTTTTTTAATTTAAAAGATTTTCAACTTAATGCACATTTTAAAGTATTGAGCACTTAGCTGCTCTATCACTCTTAATGATAATGTCTGTAAACGTTCCGTTTCATCAGCACTAACTAGTGCTGTTCATTAATCAAAAAATTGCCCTTTTTGTATTACTATCAATAGTTTTCTGCTTCCGTGTTATTAATAAAATAAAAACATATTTTTTAATATTGTTTCGTATTTATGGTCCAGGGTTATCTCTTAACGAGGAGTTTGGATTTGCTTAAACCAAATAAATAAATAAGAAAATAAATGAAGAAAAAACTGAATACTGGGATGTGACTGTGTCCAATGGCTAGAATTCTTGCTACCCGTGGCAAGGTGATCGGTATCAAAATCTTAAACAAAAAATACGTCATTACTTTTACGTCATATTATTTGGTGTTTGCCACGTTTCAAAGCAGGGCATCTATTTCAAATATTAACCATGTGCCTAGATCAGTCGGTTATATCAGTAGGCTATTTTGTAAAGTGTGATGTATTTCCTGATTATGTAAGAGTTATGTAATGTGTGATATACAAGGGACTTGACATAAGTCTTGGGCCTGACCATGAAGGACATGTCACAGAGAGCAGAAATTTTGTATAGTGTTTATTCCTTTTCAATATAGCCACCGTCTGAATTGACACACTTCTGCCATCTCTGCTTGACCTTGAAAAGACCTTGGGAGTAGAACACCCTATTTTTCAAACTAAACCAGTCATCATATGCCAGTATAACCTCTTCTTCGCTGTCAACATGATTTCCTTTTAGCAGTGTTTTAAGGTTTGGGAATAGAAAAAAGTCTGATGGAGCCAAATCTGGAGAATATGGTGTGTGTGGAAGAATTTCAATATTCAAATCGTTGGCTGCTAGCTGCACAAGCCGTGCTTTGTGAGAGGGCGCGTTGTCTTGAAGCAAAGGAAGATTTTGAGTGCGCGTTATCCCTCGTTTCCTGGTCAAAACCTTTCTTAGTTTGGTGAGAAGATCTGCATAGGACTATCCATTAACTGTGTTGCCATGAGGCAGATAATCTTTCAACAGAACACCTTTGGCGTCCCAAAAAACAGTCAAAATCATATTTCCTGCAGATTTCTGCGCACTCGGCTTGACAGGTGTTGGGGAGCTGCACTTAAACTGTTGACACCAGTTTTTTACCGAGAACAAGAATCACGAAACACTGGTTCCATCTCCCTGTGTATTTCTGTAAGTGTTTTTCCCTGAAACATCAGAAATTTTATCACAGCTCTGGTCTCCTTCTTTTCCATTGTTTTGTCAAATCTTTGGAGCAGCAGATCCGGTCAATAGGGTACATTGCGCCGTGCACTGTAGCGGAAAAACCCATTGAAGAAACAAACGCGTACTTCACACATTCAGTGCAAATATGATGAACTTTAACTGTGCCGAGTTTCATCTTCCTCCTGTGACTCCTTCATGGTCAGGCCCAAGACTTATGTCAAGCCCCTTATATATATATAGGACATATATATATATATATATATATATATATATATATATATATATATATATATATATATATATATATATATATATATATATATATATATATATATATATATATGTCCTATATATATATAAGGGGCTTGAATATATATATATATATATATATATATATATATATATATATATATATATATATATATATATATATAAAAACCAACTTTGACCCTTGTGTGGTCTGTAAAATGTTTCTATTTTCTTGTTTAAATTTATTTCCTAGTTACAAACCAAAAAGACAACACTCCTTCCCTGTTTGTCACGTGCTTTGTAATCAAGACCGCGATATCACCGGGTCGATAATAAATTAACATATCGCACATGGGTGCTAACACGGCACACGACAGTTTCTTATCGATTATCCAGACATAAAGCGTGTTCTAAGTTGGGTTCGCGTAGAAGGGTGAGCGCTGGTTGTTCTTTGGTTTTGAAATATACAACAACTTGGTTGTAATGTAGACACGAAATAAATTATGTTGGATCCACAAAAGGTGGGAGCTACACCTTTTAAATGACTAGGTTTGTAGTTAAAGGTTCTGCTAGAATATCTCACTTTAAAGTTAACCAGAATCGGGTGTCTAGTTGGTAGGGGAAAGAACCCGAATGCTATTATCAGCTGAATAAAGAAAGACATACGAACGGTGACTCTCAAAATATGGTACGCGGAATGTCTATTTGGGGATCAATGCGGTGACAACTATGTTCGTTATAATCGAACACCTTCTTTGATATTGTCATATCCTCGCGGTACAACCCTTATCTACAAAAGATCTCTGGGGCCTCAAAAATTTGTAAGAAGTCAAACTTTGATTACCAAGGGGACGAAATTTTTTTGACAAGGGGCAGTATTTTTTGACAAGGGGAAGAAATTTAATTACCATGGGGCGAAATTTTTTTGACAAGAGGAAGAAATTTGATTACCAAGGGGGCGAAATTTTTTATGACAAGAGGAAGAAATTTGTTTGTCAAGGGGAAGAAATTTGTTTGACAAGGGGCAGAAATCGGATGCGGCGTTCGTGTTCCCGATAATTTGAAGACTCATGTCACCGCCACGCGACTCGATATTGCCGCTTTTTCATGGGTGAGCGCGCGCGCAAGCATACTTAAATTTAATTCACATGTGCTAGCGTGTTATTTCTAGCTTTTAACTCTTGGTATCTAAAGATAATTTTAAGTTTATATATTAAAAAAATATTAATAACTTGTTATGTGTTAATTTAGCTTTGGAGATAGATAGAGCATAAATACTAATTGTAAGTCATCGATGACAGGAATAAAATAAATATAGAGGAATAGTATTTAACAAGAGTAAAGATAACTCGTATAGACCATATATTTGTAGCACAATACGAACAAATAAATGGAACCTAACGCAAACCAGATTACCGGCCGGGGGCGGGACATGCTTGGAGCAAAACAACAGACACATGCGCACACACACACACATATACACACACACGCGCTCACACACGCGCACACACACACATTAAGGAAGGAGCAGCAAACCGGACAGAACATGACAGGAACAAAAGTCCCAATTTACATATCACTAAATGGGTATTGACATGAGTATCGTTATTAATCGTGATATAAAATAATTAAAATACAACTACCCCGTGTACATCAATAGTTAATTATATTCACCCAAAAACGGAAATTCCCTGTCATATTGTTGAATACTTGGGGTCTATCATACAATACCAAACCTACCCACTATCCTGTTCTCACTGTTCTAGTCTACTATCATTTACTGGACACAGTATTAAGGTCCTTGTCTTGTTGGATTCGGCCTATACTGCTTGATAGAAATACAACAGAAGTGATTGCGTCATTAATATGCTGAACTGCCCATGATGGACTTCTGGTGTCATGTATTGTGGTTCGCACTGTTGACCTGCCATTGAAACATCATTTTTGATGATGCGTAGATGGCAGGGCGGATAGTGTGATTCGCTTGCATGGCTAGGCGGGGTTGTCGCACGGAAGGTCCAGTGTTCAAATCCTGGGTAAGCCACTCATGTCTGTTGTTTTTCTGTTGTCTGGTGTTCTACTTCTTTATTTCCTGCGAGTGCCTGATAACATACCTTTATATTTGTTTCATATTAATTTACTGTTTACAGGCCTCGGGTTTCGCTCCCTTACGGGTGGTCCCACATGACCACCTTGTCGATTTAACCGTAGAGGTAATAAGGAGAACCTTGTTGGGTTATATTCACCACCGCACGACTCGACAACATCATCAACCAGACTAAAAACACCAGCAAAAGACATGGGCACAAGAACCCTAAACCTTTTTTCTCTATAACATTTTTTTGTGTATTGTCCCTCTATAAGGTTTACCCGCCCTTTTATCGGATTTTCCCTTACGACAATACGGCCATGAGTCATACACTGACAAGACCAACCCACACAAAATTTTCACATCAACGTCTCAACAATCGACTAACTTTTCGACGAATCAAACCCTATCTAACACAAGTTTACTCACATCGACAACGATACAACTGTTGCGTATGGTTTTTTACAACATGTTTGTTGTTGCTCATCAAAGAGCGCTGAGTTGAGTTTAGTGAAAATATTTGAAGATATGTGAATAGTACACTTAGGTGCATTATTCATGCACGCAGTAAAAAAAAGGGTGACGTAGGAGTTTTTTGTGTGTTGAAACAATGACGTGGAGAACAAAAATGAACCCCAAGAAATAAACAAGACGTGAACAGCCTTGTGTGTGCTGGTTTGCTTGAAACCCGTGGAAAAAGGGTTATATTGATTCGTGCCATGAATGGAAATGCATAACAGGATGAGTACTATTAATAATGTATAATTTGATGCTTATACATTTTTAGACGGGCAGGTCTATACACCGTAAACATCGGAGTCTGAAAGATCCTGCCTGCTCTGTCGCTAATGTGTGCTGACTTTTGGGGAAATTCATGTTAATAAAGTTATATGAGTTTGAACAGAAATTACGGGAGAAGGGCACGGATATAATCAATCCATAGAGATGTATAGATGGATTGGGACTGAGAAGCAACAATGTATCACCGTCAAGGAGTATAAAACTAGGTTACGAATAGACAGAATGACATTAACTAATGACGGCTCATCATGTCTCATTGATCATGAGGTTTCAATAAACTTGGTTGTTATGTTACCGGACCAGTATTGGCTTCCTACCTGGTTATCTTTGAGCTGTAGGGCATATCTGAGACCTTACTAATTCATTATTCCTTGAGAGAGAACACTGCCTAAATAATACAGGGACGATACAGTGCAGTTTTGGCATACCCACGAATAAAACATACGCGTGACACCTTTGTTATATACGAATGATCTAACATTCATATAAACACATATGGGAATAATGATTGTATACATATATCAAAGGCAGACAACCTCTTTTAATACACTGGAATAAACGAACGGCCGGACATACCTTAACATGGTGGCCATTATAATGTACCTTCCCGTTCTATAAAATTCAGATATTTTGAGCTCAATTGATTGCTACGTATTTTGGAACAGTGACACTTGTTGCATGCTCAATCAATCGATCGTTACGTCAAAGTCGTAACCTTGACTTGGAAGGTCAACGTTCGTGTGATGTACATATTCAAGTCTCCAGAGAAGTATCATAATTGTACCGGAGGAATGATGCTACAGTTTTCGATTTCCATTTTCAAGTCCTGCTGTGTACCTGCGGATGTTACATTGACTGACGTCATTCGGTAATAGATACTTTCAACCAGAGCAAATTACTGTTCGTTTTGGAGAATTGCTCACCTTGAATTCAGCTGTATGAATTTCATAACCTGTGTTGGATAGAATACTTTACGAGGAGTACTGGGATTCCCGCAGATAAGTAGATATTGTTATTATGGTGTCAGTACCCTGGTTATTATTAGTGAGCACCTTTCTTTGTCATTTTAACTCGTAAGATGCTTGTTCTTCATCATAAGTGTCCTGGGGTGTTTTCCTAGGTTAATTTCAGGTCGATGAAACGCAAAGTCTTATAGCCAGTTTCTTTGGGGTTGCTGAAATGTCGTGGATATTTGTGTTGACGCCGTGGTTCTTTACGATATTATCTCTTCTTTAATTGTTGAGGTTCGGTGATGGTCATTGCTAACGTGTATATTTCTGTGTAATTGATTCTCTTCATGGATCATTATGTTTTCAGTAGTACTATTATCTTGTATAATTTCTTAGTTGATTGATTTATAGCTGCATATTTTATTAAATAAAAGATGATCAATCTCCAATAATGAGTATCGATACGGTGACGAATATAGGATACTAATTGGAGTACTACAGTTTATTTGATGAGGTAAATATATTAATTCAGATTCTGAAATGTCGACGGCGGAATACTTTATTAAACAGGGTAAAATTCTTGGTTTATCAGGAGACAAATTACAAGAGTTCTCAAACAGAATATAAAGAGGCGCAGGAAAGAGAGAAACGTCAGTTAGAATTAAAAGATAGAGAATTAGCCAACCAGGAACGTATGAAACGGTTGGAAATGGAAGATAATGAAAAAAGGAGGCAAGACGAAGAGAGAATTAAACTCTTGGAGATGGAAGAGAATAGACAATATGAAGAGAGAATGATGCTATTGGAAATTGAAGGGCAGAAGTTGCAAAATGGAAATGCTACTTGTCAATCACATACTCAGAATGATGGGCAGAAAGGTGACATTAAAATTCATCTGCCAATGTTTAAACCAGGGGTCGACGATATTACGTTCTTCTTGTCAAGATTCCAATTGGTATGCACAGAATATGAAATTGATAAAAGTAAGTGGTGTAGCAAACTGATGAATTTTTTATCAGGAGAGGCGGTAAGTGCAGTTGCTTCGTTAGAAGGCGATAGTCAAAACTATGAGGAAGCTAGAGCTACGCTTTTAAAAAAATATCAGCTTACAGCTGAAGGTTATAGAAGGCGTTTTAAAGAGTTGTTGCCGGAAACAGGAAAAGAGTTCTCACAATTCATTTCGTATATTCGTTTAACTTTTAATCGTTGGATCGAACTTGAAAAGGTACAACGGAATTTTGAAGATCTTGCCGATTTAATATTACGGGATAAGGTATTATCCTCAGTAAGTGATAAGTTTTTGGCATTTTTACAGGAGCGGAATTCTAAATCGTTATCGGAAGTTGAGACTCTTGGGCGCCAGTTTTCGGTTGCTCATCCGAACTTGAATGTCAGAAACACTAAACTACATGAATCGTTACAGTCAGCGTGTGTTGCTACTTTAAATAATAGACAGGGAAAATTTAGATCGAATGGTGGTGACAGAGATAGGTTTCGTTATAGAAGTGCCAGTTCAGATCGAAATAATAATTATCAAAGAAATTTTTCTCATTTTGAAGTTGGAAATAGAAATAAATCACCAGAGTTCCGAAGATGGAGAAATAAGCGACCTGATAATGTTCATCGCGATTATTTTGGACAGAGAGAGAGAGGAAATGGGCAACTAAATAATCAACACGGTAATATTAATAATAGATCTAGTTATTCTCAGAATTACAGAAGAAATTTGTATGGCAATAATCAAGATAATGGCAGTGCATTTCGTTCAAATAGTTCGCCTCGGTCTGCTCATCGTGGAAATTCGGTACAGAGAGCAGAAAATGATATCACAAATAATAATAACAACGCTGTTAATCAAGCAAATGCTTGCTGTTCATTTGACTTTGGTAATGCGGAAGAATGTTTTGAGTGCAAGCATTTATTTCAGCCTGACGTGGTATCCAGACTGAGAATGGACACCCATTGCCGGTGTTACCTGCTATGTCAGCTCATGAAGGAACCGGGTCTTTAGAGTTTCACAAGGGCTTACTTAATGGCATGCCAGTAACTTTATTAAATGATTCAGGTTGCACGACGGTAGGTGTGCGACAATGTTTGGTTGATCCTTCTTGTTGTACATGCACATGGGTTAAGTGCATTACGTTTGGTGGTAGAATTGAGAAATTTCAAACTGCGGTGGTTCATATCGTGACGCCATTTTTTACGAGACATATAAAAGTATGTTTGTTGCCGAATCCAGTTTGCGATTTAGTTCTTGGTCGCATTCACGGTTTTAAAGAGTGTACTCTTGAGCAAATAAATGATTGGGAACGAGAACACGTACACAGTGCTAATGTTGTGGTTACTCGAGCACAGGAGCAGTCTCAACATAATGTTGTGCCACTAGTTAATGATGATGTGTTACACGGTAACATCAACAAGGAAGTTGTTTTCTACTTTACAAAACAGTAATGTTTCATTAAAGAAATTTTTTAGTTTAGTCCAACGTGATGATACAAATGGTCATACTTCTCACAAACAATGGTATACTATCGTAAATGACATATTAGTGCGAAGATTCAGAGATAGTAAATCTTGTCATATTACTACTCAGATCATGGTGCCTAAGGTAATGAGATCCTATATATTGAGTCATGCTCACAATTCCCGTTGTGCAGGGGACATGGGATACTCTCGTACTAGATCTAGAATTCTGGCATCTTTTTTCTGGCCGGGAATGTCGAAAGACATTGCGATGTTTTGCCGTTCTTGTGTTACTTGTCAGGAGGTGAAATCTAGAGGGGCACGTCATTTGGCTCCCATTGTGGCAGCCGATATTCCGGTACGTCCATTTGACAAGATGGCCCTGGACATTATTGGCCCACTTCCTATAATGTCATCGTGAGGACATAGATATGTATTAACTTGTATAGATTTGTGCACGCGTTGGCCAGAGGCCATACCACTCAAGAACATTACTACTCAGGATGTAGCTGATGCTTTGTTTCATATCTTTACTAGAATCGGATTTCCGAGAAAACTGTTGTCGGACAGAGGTTCTCAGTTTGTGTCAGGTGCAATGACGGAGGTTATGGCAATGTTTCATATAGACAGATCACTGAGTTCCGTATATCACGCCGCCTCAAACGGGATGGTGGAGCGTCTAAATCGATCAATAAAACAGATGTTAGGAAAGATTGCAATCGATTTTCCTAAAGAGTGGGACCGAGTTTTACCAGCGGTACTTTTTGCATATCGTGAAATACCGAATGAGCATACAGGTTTCAGTCCATTTCAACTTGTATTTGGTGCTCAGCCCAGAGGTCCATTGTCCTTGATCAAAGACTTGTTGATTAATTCTTCCTTGTCGCAAGAAACTCAATCGTCTTACGAGTATGTTGTAAATCTTGGAAAAAAATCATGGATGCATGCCAGCTGGCAACAGATGAATCGGAAAGAGCTAAAGAAAAAGCTCGTATGTTACAGAATCACTCAAGACGTCTTCGTCTTCTTGTACCAGGAGACGAAGCGTTCGTGCTTTTACCGAGCAAACAGAATCGACTACTGATAACTTGGTGTGGTCCATTCACGATTCTGTCACGTATTTCAGATGTCGATTATGTCCTTGATGTTAAGGGACAAAGAAAGATTTTTCACATTAACATGTTGAAAGAGTTTCACTCAAGACCTGAACATCTTCAGGCAGTCTTTCACGCTGTTGATAATGTAGGTTCACATCCAACGAGCTGGGCGTCTTTATCAGTTATTCAGGAAGAAGAATCTTCTTTCCCAGCTGTATCAATGACGTTTCCTAGTCTACCAGTTCAATCTACCGAAACTTGGGAGGACGTGACAATCTGTCCGAATTTTACACTTGAGAACAAAACACATTTATCCGAATTATTACATTCGTTTCATGATGTACTTACAGATATACCAGGCAAAACAAATGTCATCACACATGACATCATTTTATATGATTAAAAGACTATTAGAGTGCGTCCATACCCGATACCATTACACTTTCAAGACAAAGTAAAGAAGAAATAGATGACATGCTGCAATTAGGTATAATCAGTTCTTTTCAAAGTAATTTTGCTTTTCTCATGGTTGTAGTAAGAAAAAAAGACAATAACATTCGGCTCTGCATTGATTTTAGAAAATTAAATCAAGTCACAATTTTTGACGCCGAACCGTTACCATTATTGGATGATCTTTAACCAAAATTAGCAGATGCAGTACATTTCAGTAAGTTCGATCTGTCAAAAGGTTAATGGCAGGTCCCGTTGGCGGAAAGATGTAAACATTTTACGGCTTTTGCTACTCCCAGAGGGTTGTTCCAGTTCAATTTTATGTGTTTTGGACTGATGAACGCACCTGCTACGTTCACTAGAATGATGAGAATTCTCTTCTCGCATAGACAAGATATAATCTCGTACATAGATGATATTTGTTTGTTTAGCAACACTTGGGAAGAACACTTTCACGGTTTACACTCTCTATTATCCACGCTCAGATCTGCTGGGTTATCTGCTAGACCGTCTAAGGTGTATATTGGATTCTCTGAGATTACTTTTCTAGGTCATAGGATTGGTCATGGGAATCTTCAAACTTTGGAGCAGAATGTTTCCAAGATTCTAAATCTTTCCATTCCAAGGTAAAAAAAAACAAGTCCGTAGTGTGTTAGGATTAGTGCAATATTATGGTAAATTTATTCCTATCTTATCTTCAATTACATCAGATCTGTCCACTCTACTTAGGAAAGGGGCTCCTAATGTAATTAGGTGGACTCCAGAATGCAATGCTGCTTTTCTTAAAATTAAAGATTTGTTTCCATCCCCACCGATTTTAAAACTACCCAGGCTTAATAATCTGTATACTCTTTGAACAGACGCTTCGTCCAAGGGCGTTGGTGCTGTGTTGCTTCAACAATTTGATGGACATCTGCATCCGATCACGTACATTTCGAGAAAGTTAAACAAGGCGGAAATGAATTATTCGGTGTTGGAAAAGGAACTTCTCGCTGTGGTCTGGGCAGTAACCAAATTAGAGAAGTGTTGCGAGGAGGGGATTGTTGTTTCTTCTCTTCTTATATATATATATATAATGTCACCACTGTTGCAAAAACCTCCTCTGTTTAAATGTGTGACCGTTGAAGATTTTCATTGAACGAAGGAAGCTTCCACTTCCATTGGCCAGTGCATCAATTCATTCAATTTATTTCTGTATCGTGCTTGATGGTGTATTACGCGAAGATGGGTGTATAATCTTGTGACTATCACAACTGTCAGAACTAGTCAACCTCAATGAATGTTATAAGTCCCTTTTGAGTCCAAACAATTTATTACACATTTTCAGACATTATATGTTGATCATGAATACATCACATATATAATTTAGAATCCTATATTGAATCAGCTATCTTGCATATCAGTCCTTTGTCCCGTAAATCTGAATTACTGTAGGCAGAACGACATAACTATATGCACGCGTGGTTTGTGATCCCAACGACCGACAGTGAGATTATGCGTCTGGCACTAATATAACTAAAACGGACTGTTAATTCATCTCGACTACGTTTAGTCAATTACTAACCTGTAACATTCATCTTTCTTCATCATAACAGTGGACTGACCCATGTCCATAATAAAATACAATATAACTGTGTGGCACTCCATGCCCGACACTATAAGAATACAAGGACACGTCTTCTCAGTTCGACGGTCATTCAAGAAAGGGTCCCGTCTCTTGGTCACGGTGCGTGACTACCAACGCTGAAACGTCCCAGCGTTCAATAGGTTAATAATATTTTTACATTACATTAAACGTTGTAACCCCTAAAATCGCATGCTGCTAACCTCTAGCAGACAATGCCAATTAAACTACCGTAACAATTCCCTGTCCACCGGGGGAAAAAAATCTATTCGATAGATTTTTTTTTCAAAAACCTATCTAAATGAATAATTTCAAAAATTTAACAAAAATGCGGTATATGGCCTACGATGTTCTGTCTAGAATAGTGTCGTGGTCATGTCGACTAACTAACAGTCATCTAATATATTAATGATCATCTTATACATAAATGTTATACATAAATTGTATATGAACTAAAAGAGAATGTCTAATGTTGATATCTAATTAATTAATTAACTTAAAATATGTCGCAATGAAATGTCACGTCAGACTAATCTAAAGAGTTAAAATTAAACTAATTAGTTATACTGAGTGTGTGACGTTTCAGCGTTGGTAGTCACGCACCGTGTACAAGAGACGGGACCCTTTCTTGAATGACCGTCGAACTGAGAAGACGTGTCCTTGTAGTCTTATAGTATCGGACATGGAGTGCCACACAGTTATATTTTTTTTATTATGGACATGGGTCAGTCCACTGTTATGATGAAGAAAGATGAATGTTACAGGTTAGTAATTGACTAAACCTAGTCGAGATGAATTAACAGTCCGTTTTAGTTATATTAGTGCCAGACGCATAATCTCACTGTCGGTCGTTGGGATCACCAACCACGCGTGCATATAGTTATGTCGTTCTGCCTACAGTAATTCAGATTTACGGGACAAAGGACTGATATGCAAAGACAGCTAATTCAATATAGGATTCTAAAGTATGTATGTGATGTATTCATGATCAACGTATGATGTCTGAAATGTGTAATAAATTGTTTGGACTCAAAAGGGACTTATCACATTCATTGAGATTGACTAGTTCCAACAGTTGTGATAGTCACAAGATTATACACCCATCTTCGCGTAATACACCATTAAGCACGATACAGAAATAAAATGAATGAATTGATGCACTGGCCAATGGAAGTGGAAGCTTCCTTCGTTCAATGAAAATCTTCAACGGTCACACATTTAAACAGAGGAAATTTTGCAACAGTGGTGACATTATATATATATAAGAAGAAGAAACACAACAACCCACTCCTCGCAACAGTGGTTGGCCATTGTTTGGGGACGAAAGAACACAAAAAAAAACGGAAAATTTTTTTTCATTGAACTCCGAAGGAATTGTTTACTTTCAATGAACAATCACGTGATATGCTAAAACGTGACCTATGATGCAGATGCATAGTTACACAAAGCTGACGTCATACTATTGTGCGTACATGCCAACAGATCAAACGACAACCTTCAACGTGAACATAGTTTGATGAAGTTGATCAAGAAATGGACAATCTTTATATACCAACGAGGAGCAGACAATGTTAAGACATTTGTTTTAATCCGTTGATGAACTTGGCATCGCCGGAGCATTTAAAAGATAAGTTTAATTGTGACTATTGTCATAAACCACACACAGTACTAAGTCCATTTCGTCTGTACGGGCATGTCTATTCTATGTTTCATATATATATGTTATCTCTGTTTTCACCGTTTGTATTGTTCCTAATTCGTGGGAAAGGTTGGGCGGCGAATTGAAATCAATTCTATGGCTCTCTGGATGCCACGAACTGATTTTAATTGTTCTTAAGGCCGTTAGTTAATTGCATTTAACGAAGAACCCATCGACGACTTTCCGGTGATTTTGTCCGTTCGAATTTGCAATTAATTGACCGTACATGTTAGGTGTATAGTCTAGTAATAACTGGGGTATTCTAGTGTATTTAGTTCTAATTTTTATTCATTTCTGTAGTTATGTTTGTAATCTATCGTGTTTTTCTGATCTGACTATCATTTCGTTTATAGATTTGTATAACCGTTAATGAGTCCATGTATACGTCACTAATTTTTGTGTACGCAGGTTAATTTTCTATTCAGTTCACTCTTTGATCTCTCACTTTCCGGGTTATTCTACATAGTTATAAATGCATTTTTATTGTGAAAATGTCTTTGTCGTATTGTAATACTGTTCTGTAATCCTTGGTTAACAAATTGTGTTGTTTGTCTTCATCTCATCCATTTATAATTTAATATTAATACTATAATTTATTCATTAATAAGAGTGTAGATGAATATGATTAAATTTTTATGAATTTTAAGGAGGAATTAGGGACTTTGCACCAATTTGCAGTGGTGGTCCAAGAAATGGGCAATGCACTTTATAGCTCATGATTATGGCATAATATATAATGATTAATTATTATAAATTTATAACATATTAAGACATATTAAATGTTAATTAGTACACTTTCTCAGTACTACAGTGTGAACTTAGTAACTATTAAAGATTAAATAACCTAATTATTTAGGGATAATACCCATAATTATTGAATACTAATATTAAGTGCATGATATAATTTCAGTATCTTAGATAAATAAATATCATAACTATTTATGATAGATAGTAGTGGGTACATATAATATTTTTACAAAATATTATAGATTTGTTGAACTTACAAATAACAGTACAGGAATATTGCAATTTCGTATATTGATTATTCATACGTTGAGTAATTACAAATAATATAATAATAATAATAGTAGCCCCTTCAGTCATAACTGACTATGGGAATGCGCCCCTGAGGTGGCAGCCCTCAGCTGCTTATGTTCCTGGTGCTCCTTTCGACGTTTTCTCCTCACCTCTGCTTGTTGTGTGAGCCTCTCTTCGCCCAATCTGAGGTGGTGCCGTAAATAGCATCGCCACTTAGTGCGATCGGCAGCTTCATCCTCCCATGTTGCTGGATCCATGTTCAGTGCCCTCATATCTCTCTTGCACACATCTTTGAACCTCAGCTGTGGTCGCCCAACTGTTCTCTTGCCATCTGCTAATTGTCCGTAGAAGATATCTTTTGGGATGCGACCATCTTCCATGCGGCGAACATGGCCAAGCCAGCGAAGTCTGCGCTGTCTAAGCAGCGTATACATACTTTGAAGGCCAGCACGTGACAACACCTCGACATTTGTCACTTTATCTTTCCACGAGATGCCGAGGATGCGGCGTAGACACCGCAAATGGAAGGTATTGAGCCTTCTTTCTTGCTTAGCATAGGTCGTCCAGGTCTCGCTGCCATATAGGAGTGTGCTGGTGACGCAGGCATTATATACCGCAGCTTTGGTCTTCATTGTGAGTTTAGAGTTTCCCCAAACACGCGATGTGAGGCGGGCAAAGGTAGCTGCAGCTTTGCCAATGCGGCTGTCGATTTCTGTATCCAGTGAGAGTTTGTCATTGATGGTAGACCCTAGGTATGTGAAGTGGTGCACCACTGCCAATTCATAGTTATCGATAGTGATAACTGGTGCAGCACCCACATCCTGACTCAGCACATTCGTTTTCTTTAGACTTATTGTGAGGCCAAAGTCCTTGCATGCTTTAGTGAAGCGATTCATCAAGCTCTGAAGCTCCTGTTGGCTTTGAGTGACGACTGCAACATCATCAGCGAACAACAAGTCTCTTATAGTGACCCTTCTGATTTTTGTTTTTGCCTTCAGCCTTGAAAGATTAAACAGACGGCCATCTGACCTAGTGTGAAGGCATATTCCTTCAGTTGCATCTATGAATGCATGTTTCAAGAGTAAGGCAAAGAAGATTCCGAAGAGGGTCGGAGCCAGAACACAGCCTTGTTTAACGCCACTTCGTATATCAAAGGGCTGTGACGTGCTTCCAGCATATTGGACTGTTCCCTTCATGTCGTCATGGAATGACTTTATCATTTCCAGCATTTTAGAAGGGCAGCCTATTTTCAGGAGGATTTTAAAGAGTCCATCCCTACTAACCAGGTCGAATGCTTTTGTGAGGTCTATAAAGGCGATATATAATGGTCTTTTCTGCTCTCTTGATTTTTCCTGAAGCTGGCGGAGAGAGAATATCATGTCTGTTGTTGATCTGCCAGCTCGGAATCCACACTGTGCCTCTGGATATATGCGCTCAGCTAACTTGTGTAGTCGCATTAAGATGACTTTGGCAAAAACCTTACCAACAATACTAAGAAGAGAGATGCCTCTGTAGTTATTGCAATCACTTCTGTCTCCTTTATTTTTATACAGTGTTACAATCTTGGCATCTCGCATGTCTTGAGGAATAGTTGTCTCTTCCCAGCACTGGCACAGCATCCTATGCAGGGGATGTAATAGCGTGCTCTTACAGCATTTGATTAAATCAGGAGGAATCCCATCACTGCCTGGTGCTTTGCCAGAGGCCAAGCTATCAATGGCCTTACTGAGTTCCTCTAATGTTGGTTCGGCATCCAGCTCCTCCATAGTTGGCAGACTATTGACAGCATCAAGGGCTGCAGGCATAACGGTATTGTCTCTAGCGTAAAGCTCAGAGTAGTGCTCGACCCACCTCTCCATCTGCTTACCCTTATCGGTTAGCTTCTCTCCGCTGATGGTTTTTAGCGGTGCCATCTTACTTTTATGGGGGCCAAGTTCTTTCTTTATACCGTCATACATTTGTCTAATGTTGCCTGTTTGCGCTGTTTGTCTGACAAATATCTACATAGATTCTATTGGTGATTACTAGACATTAGTGATTGAATACTTAAATAAATTAACGTCAAGAATGCTTACCTTGGATCATTTCATTAAAATTGGAAAAGATTGTAATAAAAAGGGAGATGCACTCCTGGAATTTGCGGAACAACAACTTGCGAAACATAAGGCAGAAGAGGCGGACATGAAAGCTATTGCTAAGGCAGAGATGGAAGAACTTGAAAGAAAAGAGGCGGAAAAGAAAGAAGAATTAAGACAAGAAGAAGAAAGAAAGGTGGCAAGAGATGAAATCCTACGGATTGAAGAAGAGAATAAATTGAAACGACAGGAAATCGTACTGCAGCAAGAAATGGAATTGCAACGGCTTAAATTGGAAACAGCAAAACTTCAGTCGCAAGGTGCTGCAGCAAGCCAAAATGATAATGCTCAATCTGGATCTTCATCCAACCGACTTAAGGGCAATTATTACTTTAAGCTACCGCCGTTCAAGTTACACGTTGACGATTTGTCATCATGGCTATCGCGCTTTGAGGATATATGCAAGGTCAATAACCTTGACAAAACTGCATGGGCACTTAAACTCAAGGAATTTCTGGATGGCGAACCTGCAAGTGCAGCACAAAATATTGATCCGACATTAGCCACAGACTATGAGGCCATTAAGACTTTGTTATTGCGTCGGTTCCACTTGAACGAAGAGGCATGTAGATTACGTTTCAAAAGTTTGTTGCCAGATAATAATAAAGACTTTACAGGTTTTATTGCTAACATACGCAATACTTTTAACAGATGGGTTGAACTGGCAGGTGTCAACAAAACTTACGACAAGTTAGTTGATTTGTTATTAAGGGATAAAGTGTTATCTTCTGTCAGCCCACCGTTCTTTGCCTATCTGCAAGAACGTAAACCAGATACTATTGATGATTTGGAAAAAAGTTCATTAAATTACTGCACTGCGCATCCGAATGCGAACATTTCTAGCTCGTTGATAAGAGAACCTCTTCCTGTAGCCTCCAATATGGCATATCACAGTAATAACATACCAAGAACACACAGTGTAGACAGAAGTAGGTTCAAAGGAAACTATGACATTAATTTTCATAAGGGACGTAATAGTTTTAACAATGACTTTAATAGAGGAAGACCACAAAATAGAAATTATTCACCTTAGTCCAGATACAACAATAATCCACGTAACTCAAGTTATAATCGGTCATATAACTATAATAATGGCAACAATTGGAACAACAACAATAATTATAGCTCGAGACATCGAGATAACAGCTACAATAGGGGACAACGGGATAATTCAAATGGTTATTCTCGTCATCGTTCTCATTCTCGTAGATCGACAAATTATAATCATTATACGGGGGTAGCCGTTACTAATGCTACAACCCCTGGGGTTCAGAGTTCACCTACTAATAACAGAACGTTGGATATGAAGATCCATCCGTAGGCTTGATCCTTGTGAATTCCGATTCGAAAAAATGTTTAAGTGTTCCAATTCATAAGTATCGACGTTCTTGACAATAGTTCATGTCACATACTGAATTAGTTCGATAGTATTTCCATTATTATTACTTGATTAACGAAATTGTTTCAAATAGTTTTATCATGAATGGACACCAAGCAAAGTCCTGGCGTAAATACGACCATAGTGTCACTTGATTTCGTTTATTTCGTATATAACATGTCTTTAGTGAGCAGATACGTGTATTGTAGGCAATGGTTCCTTTCTATGTCGAAAAGCAACGATAGTGCTATGTCTTTTGGGTAAGTTTCTGCGACGTTATTATTGTTCATGACTCGACATCAGAAGGGTTTCTAGAGAGAGTATCTGCCAAGACGTTCTCTGATCCTGTAATGTACTGGATGGAGAAATCAAAAGGCTGAAGGAGAATAGCGAATCTGGTGAGCTTTGGATATTTATGATTCGCCCGTCGTAGTGATGCTACGGCTTTCTGATCTGTCTGGAACACGAATAGGGCTCCCAGCAGAAATTTTTCCAATTTTGTTATCGACCATACCACTGCTAATAATTCGCAGTCGACAGTGGAGTATTTCACCTCTGGCGGTTTCAGTTTCCGTGAGACATACAAGGATGGATGGAGGATGTCGTCATGATATTGGAGCAAACATGCGCCAATTCCGTAATTACTCGCATCTGTCCGGAGAATAAACTTTTTGGAAGCATCAGGTAGTCTCAAAATTGGTGGGTTTGAAAAAATATCAATAATATTAAGGAATACTTTATTACACTCACCAGTCCATGTCACCTTCACTGGCATGTCCTTTTTTAATAAAGATGATAAAACAGCCGTGATAGATGACAAGTTAGGTACGAATCTGCTGTAATATTGGACTAGACCTAACAAGCTTCTAACCTGTTTCTTCGTTTGAGGAACGGAAACGTTTAAAATTTTAGAAACCGTACTAGGTAGTTTTTGGATATATCCTGCTCCAATGATGTGTCCCAAAAAAAGTTATTTCATGAAACGCTACTTGTAATTTTGTGGGTTTAGCAGTTAAATTATTCATTCTTAATGTGTCCAAAACGTATTTAAGACCCGAAAAATGTTTCTCAAATGATGAACTAAATAAGCATATGTCGTCTATGTATGTAATGATGTCTGGTCTACCTGAAAAAATGTGTCGCATCATGCGAACAAAGGTAGCTGGAGCGTTAACAAGCCCAAAAGGCATAACATTCCACTGGTATAGACCTTGCGGAGTGGAAAACGCTGTGTAGTATTTAGCTTTTTCGGTTAGTGGTATCTGCCAATAACCTTTAGTTAAGTCTATCTTAGTGAATATAGTTGCGGTAGATAGACGTGGCAGTAAGTCGTCGAGAAGTGGATGTGGTTCGCTATCAACTATAGTTTGTGCATTTAATTTTCTATAGTCGACGCATAGTCTAATGTTATTGTCCTTCTTTCGGACAATAACTAATGGAGAAGAAAATGGGGAATGACTAGTTTCAATAATTCCTAAAGATAACATCTGTTCAAGTTCCTTAGTAGTTTTAGTAAGAAAGTGTAGAGGAACAGAATATGGATGTACCCGAATTGGAGTATCATCGTTAAGAGTGATGTCATGACTAATGACTGATGTGCGACCTGGAACGTCGGTCAACACATCTGGATAAGATTGTAGCAGTTCAGCAATCTGGTGTAACCGACGAAGAGATGGTTACGTCCCGCCAAGATTCAGTAGGTTGTACTACAGGTACAGGTAATGCCAACTGTACCTCAGGAAAAGAAGATTCTTCTTCCTGGATAACAGACAAATTAGAATAGTGACATGTAGGTACGAAAGTGTCATCTAGTTCATGAAAAATAGCTTGTAGATGTTCAGGACGAGTATGAAATTGTTTGAGCATATTTATGTGAAATATTTTGTGATGTCCCTTAATGTCCAGGACATAATCAACATCAGAAATCTTATTGATAACCTGGTATGGACCATTCCACGAGATGAGTAGTTTATTATCGTTATGTGGCAATAACACATAAGCTTGATCTCCTGGAAATAATTGACGTAATCGTCTACTACTGTTTTGGAAATTTCTAACTTTCGCTTTAGCAGCCTCAGATGAAGCTGTTGCCGTTTTGCAGGCATCAATAATGTTATTCCGGAGATTAATTACACACTCATAGGATGACTGGGTATCCTGAGTCATCTCGGAGTCAATCAATAAGTCTTTTATTAGTCCCATAGGACCTCTTGGTGGAGCGCCAAAGACTAATTGAAATAGAGAGAAGCCAGTTTGTTCATGTGGCACCTCTCGATAAGCGAATAACACGGCTGGGAGTACTCTGTCCCAGTCCTGTGGATGGTTAACTGTAACTTTATGTAACATTTGTTTGAGTGTGCGGTAAAGTCTTTCTACTGCACCATTACTCATTGGGTGATAAATGCTGCTGAGATTTCTATCTATATTCCAAGTCTTCATTACTTCTGTCATAGTCTCAGATATAAATTGCGATCCATGATCTAATAAAAGCTTCCTAGGAAAACCTACTCTATAAAAGATTAGGTGTAGTGCATCAGCTACATCTGTGGTGGTGGTGGTTTTCAATGGGATGGCTTCTGGCCATCGTGTGCATAAATCGATGCAAGTGAGAACAAATCTATGTCCTCTGGCTGATGGTAAAAGTGGGCCAATAATATCAATGGCCATCTTGTCAAAGGGTCTCACAGATATGTCACAAGCCTGAATAGGCGCCGTGTGAAAGGCTCCTCGTGCTTTCCCTTCCTGGCATATCGTACAGGAGCGTACGTACTGTGAAATATCTCGTGATACTCCCGGCCAAAAAAAAGAAGATAATACTCGAGAACGTGTCCGAGTATATCCCATGTGACCTGCGCACTTAGAATCATGTGCGTGTTGAAGTATGTACCGTCTAAAAGCAAAAGGTACCATGACCTGTTGTCTTACTTGAGATTATCCATAAAACATCTTAATAATATGTCATTTTTAATAATAAACCAGTGATTATTATTATAGTTCATAGCAAGATTGTCAACTTTGTTGACCAGTGCAAAAAATTTTTTTAATGATCTGTCTTCCTTCTGTTTTGCAGCAAAGGATGCTCGGTCAATCGAAGAATGAACCTCAATATTTTCATGTTTGTCTGTTTCCCTTTTTCCAGTGTCCATAGTCTCTAATTGTTTCGTCTGTGCTCTGGTTATTACTGCATTTCCGATGCATAGATTATTTTTTTCCCATTCAATAATCTCTTCTGGTGTGCAATCCTTACTTCCATGTATGCATCCCACCATAAGGTCGGCAATTGGGTTCCTTAACATGCATGCTTTAACTCTTTCAGTCCCAAGCACAAAAGTTGGTTTGGCCCAAGCAAAAATGGCCACCCCGGTGCATTTTTAAATAAATATCTGAAAACAAAAACCCGTTCACTCTTAAACACATGCGGTATTTAAAAGAATGTACTTGCAGTCGGAAATGACGTTTTGGGTGGTTTGTGTGTAGTTATAATTAGAAATAGTCTCAAACAGAGGCACATATACTAAACGCTTTATAAAGTTGATTGGGCCAAGCGCGTCTAACCCCTGAGGATATATAAAGTCGATTGGGACTTAAAGAGTTAACGTTGCCTGTGAAAAAAGGTGTATTAATATGTATAATAGCAGTTGGATAACATTCTATTGTTCCTCCAAAAGTCATGCACCTGACATGTTCTCCAGTTGCACAATTAGGATGAACAAGTGACTGACGGATTCCGATCGTTGTCGATCCAGAATCTCTTAAAACTGAGACGATGGATCCATTAACTTTTCCTCTGTTGAAGATCAGCGAGCCTGTTCCGTCATTGACTGCCAGACTGACTTCTGGGAGAATGTGTCCGCAGTTCAGAACCGTCTCTTTTGCCTTCTGAAATATAAGATTACATTCTGGGCAACTATTTGCCACATTATAATTCATTGCATAACATGTAGACGAAGACTGTATTCTGTTATTAGTAGGTGAACTCTGAACCCCAGGGGTGGTAGCATTAGTAACGGCTGCACCTGTATTATGATTATAATTTGTCGATCTACGAGAATGAGAACGATGACGAGAATAATCAGTTGAATTATCCCGTTGTCCCCTATTGTAACTGTTATCTCGATGTCTCGAGCTATAATTATTGTTGTTGTTCCAATTGTTACCATTATTATAGTTATATGACCGATTATAACTTGAGTTACGTGGATTATTGTTGTATCTGGACTTAGGTGAATAATTTCTATTTTGTGGTCTTCCTCTATTAAAGTCATTGTTAAAACTATTACGTCCCTTATGAAAATTAATGTCATAGTTTCCTTTGAACCTACTTATGTCTACACTGTGTGTTCTTGGTTTGTTATTACTGTGATATGCCATATTGGAAGCTACAGGAAGAGGTTCTCTTATCAACGAGCTAGAGATGTTCGCATTCGAATGCGCAGTCCAGTAATTTAATGAAATTTTTTCCAACTCATCAATAGTATCTGGTTTACGTTCTTGCAGATAGGCAAAGAACGGTGGGCTGACAGAAGATAACACTTTATCCCTTAATAACAAATCAACTAACTTCTCGTAAGATTTGTTGACACCTGCCAGTTCAACCTATCTGTTAAAAGTATTGCGTATGTTAGCAATAAAACCTGTAAAGTCTTTATTATTATCTGGCAACAAACTTTTGAAACGTAATCTACATGCCTCTTCGTTCAAGTGGAACCGACGCAATAACAAAGTCTTAATGGCCTCATAGTCTGTGGCTAATGTCGGATCAATATTTTGTGCTGCACTTGCAGGTTCGCCATCCAGAAATTCCTTGAGTTTAAGTGCCCATGCAGTTTTGTCAAGGTTATTGACCTTGCATATATCCTCAAAGCGCGATAGCCATGATGACAAATCGTCAACGTGTAACTTGAACGGCGGTAGCTTAAAGTAATAATTGCCCTTAAGTCGGTTGGAATAAGATCCAGATTGAGCATTATCATTTTGGCTTGCTGCAGCACCTTGCGACTGAAGTTTTGCTGTTTCCAATTTAAGCCGTTGCAATTCCATTTCTTGCTGCAGTACGATTTCCTGTCGTTTCAATTTATTCTCTTCTTCAATCCGTAGGATTTCACCTCTTGCCACCTTTCTTTCTTCTTCTTGTCTTAATGCTTCTTTCTTTTCCGCCTCTTTTCTTTCAAGTTCTTCCATCTCTGCCTTATATTTTGCAAGTTGTTGTTCCGCAAATTCCAGGAGTGCATCTCCCTTTTTATTACAATCTTTTCCAATTTTAATGAAATGATCCAAGGTAAGCATTCTTGACGTTAATTTATTTAAGTATTCAATCACTAATGTCTAGTAATCACCAATAGAATCTATGTAGATATTTGTAATTACTCAACGAATGAATAATCAATACAAGAAATTGCAATATTCTTGTACTGTTCTTTATAAGTTCCACAAATCTATAATATTTTGTAAAAATATTATATGTACCCACTAATATCTAACATAAATAGTTATGATATTTATTTATCTAAGATGCTGAAATTATATCATGCACTTAATATTTGTATTCAATAATTATGGGTATTATCCCTAAATAATTAGGTTATTTAATCTTTAATAGTTACTAAGTTCACACTGTAGTACTGAGAAAGTGTACTAATTAACATTTAATATGTCTTAATATGTTATAAATTTATAATAATTAATCATTGTATATTATGCCATAATCATGAGCTATAAAGTGCATTGCCCATTTCTTGGACCACCACTGCAAATTGGTGCAAAGTCCCTAATTCCTCCTTAAAATTCATAAAAATGTAATCATATTCATCTACACTCTTATTAATGAATAAATTATAGTATTAATATTAAATTATAAATGGATGAGATGAAGACAAACAACACAATTTGTTAACCAAGGATTACAGAACAGTATTACAATACGACAAAGACATTTTCACAATAAAAATGCATTTATAAACTAAGTAGAATAAACCGGAAGTGAGAGATCAAAGAGTGAACTGAATAGAAAATTAACCTGCGTACACAAAAATTAGTGACGTATACATGGACTCATTAACGGTTATACAAATCTATAAACGAAATGATAGTCAGATCAGAAAAACACGATAGATTACAAACATAACTACAGAAATGAATAAAAATTAGAACTAAATACACTAGAATACCCCAGTTGTTACTAGACTAGACACCTAACATGTACGGTCAATTAATTGCAAATTCGAACGGACAAAATCACCGGAAAGTCGTCGATGGGTTCTTCGTTAAATGCAATTAACTAACGGCCTTAAGAACAATTAAAATCAGTTCGTGGCATCCAGAGAGCCATAGAATTGATTTCAATTCGCCGCCCAACCTTTCCCACGAATTAGAAACAACACAAACGGTGAAAACAGAGATAACATATATATATGAAACATAGAATAGACATGCCCGTACAGACGAAATGGACTTAGTACTGTGTGTGGTTTATGACAGACAATAGTCACAATTAAACTTATCTTTTAAATGCTCTGGCGATGCCAAGTTCATCAACGGATTAAAACAAATGTCTTAACATTGTCTGCTCCTCGTTGGTATCTAAAGATTGTCCATTTCTTGATCAAATTCATCAAACTATGTTCACGTTGAAGGTTGTCGTTTCATCTGTTAGCATGTACGCACAATAGTATGACGTCAGCTTTGTGTAACTATGCATCTGCATCATAGGTCACGTTTTAGCATATCACGTGATTGTTCATTGAAAGTAAACAATTCCTTCGGAGTTCAATGAAAAAAAATTTTTTCGTTTTTTTTCTGTGTTCTTTCGTCCCCAAACAATGGCCAACCACTGTTGCGAGGAGGGGGTTGTTGTTTCTTCTCTTCTTATATATATATAATGTCACCACTGTTGCAAATACCTCCTCTGTTTAAATGTGTGACCGTTGAAGATTTTCATTGAACGAAGGAAGCTTCCACTTCCATTGGCCAGTGCATCAATTCATTCATTTTATTTCTGTATCGTGCTTGATGGTGTATTACGCGAAGATGGGTGTATAATCTTGTGACTATCACAACTGTCAGAACTAGTCAACCTCAATGAATGTGATAAGTCCCTTTTGAGTCCAAACAATTTATTACACATTTTCAGACATCATATGTTGATCATGAATACATCACATATATAATTTAGAATCCTATATTGAATCAGCTATCTTGCATATCAGTCCTTTGTCCCGTAAATCTGAATTACTGTAGGCAGAACGACATAACTATATGCACGCGTGATTGGTGATCCCAACGACCGACAGTGAGATTATGCGTCTGGCACTAATATAACTAAAACGGACTGTTAATTCATCTCGACTAGGTTTAGTCAATTACTAACCTGTAACATTCATCTTTCTTCATCATAACAGTGGACTGACCCATGTCCATAATAAAATACAATATAACTGTGTGGCACTCCATGCCCGACACTATAAGAATACAAGGACACGTCTTCTCAGTTCGACGGTCATTCAAGAAAGGGTCCCGTCTCTTGGTCACGGTGCGTGACTATCAACGCTGAAACGTCACAGCGTTCAATAGGCTAATAATATTTTTACATTACATTAAATGTTGTAACCCCTAAAATCGCATGCTGCTAACCTCTAGCAGACAATGCCAATTAAACTACCGTAACAAGAAGTATCTGTTAAGTGTACCTTTTGTAATACAATCATTGTGTGTATGTGGGTGCAGTGAAACTTTTATTTGATATTAGGAGAGAAAGTTCGTCTGATTACAAATATAGTCGTATAAATAGGCTGGATGAGAGAAACTACTCACTCCAGAGACTGACCTTCCTCTTATACTATCACCTTGTGAAAAAACTATTTCTTACACCTTTATTCTCACATAGTTGCCACTATCAACTCTGCTCAGACATTACCATAAATGTAATCAGACCTATCTTTAAAAATTACGACACGAGGCCAGATCATTATATTTGTCCAATTTGAACGAATGTTGCTCGTCCAATCTGGATTCAATTAGCACGGTCAGTTTAATCATTATAACCTAATGCGATGATGAAGAATGCTGCACTATGTCTGACCGTCTTAGAGATTCTCTGATACTCTCTGGATATGCCCCTAGCGCAGGTAAGTCTACCGTCATCTTCTAGTCATTTGTACAGTCAAGAAGAGATGGTAAACTGCTAGTACAAAGTCATAGAAACAGTTGTTACTGATAAAGACAACGTTAAGGATGTACAACGATTTCATTGACGTACTTTTCGTCATTTACAAGAATTTCTTCTTACTACCAAGAGATGTTTGACCTGCCAGACACTAAATGAATTGATGTATGTTGATATTTACTGTTGTGTGTAGTAAATGTTGGTGTTAAGGTGACATTTATCGCCACCATAAATGTTAAAGGCTATACTTGGGCGGTATAAATGTTAAGGTGTATTTGGAGGCCAGTAGTAGTGTAACGAGCTGTCTCTTAAGTGTGTAAGGCTCGACAATGTAAACAGTCTTGAATGTCACTGTATGCGTTGAAGCGTGGCGGGTGCCCGTGACACAAATAGCATAGGTACAGCTTGGCCACTATAAATATTAAGTGTAGAATTTTGATGAATGTCCAGAGTCAGTATTCATATGATTCCGCTCAATGCGGGCTGATATGAGTGTATATAGGCCCTGGTTGGCCGCTACAATACTGGCATTCGTGTAGATTGTCTTGAGGTGTAGTATGGAGTATGTAGATTGAGTAAATCTCAATGGTTTGCGAATGCGTGTTGAAAAGTTCGTGGAAGTAGGAAGTAGGCAGGAACATGACATCACACTCTATAGTTATATAGGTATGAATTCATAGAGTTCGGGAACATCTCTGACGTTTACGGGACTTTATTACGCCACAAGCGACAGGTATGCCGACATGAATATAAACAGTCATAGAACAGTTCATGGTCATGATGTATTAATAAAGTTCATCATCCAGCTATGCATGTATCTAGTTAAGCTGATCTCGTACAATTCTCTCACTCAACAGCTTCAGAGAAGATATATCCCATATGTGAGTTTAAACAAACTCTACTCTGACATTAGTAAGTCAGATATTAGATGTCTCCAACAGGCCGTGCAAAATGGCGGACTTACAGTTCAAAATGGCCTCCGGGTGATTCTTCATCAAACAAGGGGAATCCCACCTTGTATACTTAGTATCGCCGGCATGCAGGATACAAACAATATATAAGTACTTCGGGTATGCACCAGCTTAGTGCATAATATCAGAATACATAGTGAGCTTCCTTTCAAGGATACGTAGGTGGTTCGTTTTCCCGCTCAGGGAAAAATCGTAAGCTGTCGATAATACGAGTCATGAAGATTCTATTAAATAAGGGAAACAGTTCAAAGAGTCAATTACCTTCTGTCCCTTCAGAATAAATATAACCACACTCACATCGCCTCCAAGGCGCTAAGAATACACATGAAATAATACACGACATCTTGTCGAACCACAGAGGACTTATCAAGAGACATCTTGACTCTCATAATCACAGCCCGATACTCTGACAGTAATGGCCTCTTCAAAATCCCGCCAGAAGCCACGCATGCGCACTGAGACGCAAGACCTTTTGAGCACAGCTCAAAGTAGACGGTCTGAAACCATATCAGGCAAAACTGACATCGGTTTTCAAATCAAACCACAGACATAACAGACAAGTGAGATCACTACCCTGTCAACAATCATCCCAACAAAAACTTGGATTAATGCCCTTAGACTAGAAAATTAATAATAATGTTCCCAGCTTTTAATCAGGCACTTTTACATCCATAGACTCAGCAAACTGACCGTTACAGTTAACCACCCCCTCCGGGAAAATAAATGGAACATTTTTTTTGAAATACATCTAAGAGCAAGATACTACAAGCTCGTAACGCACAAATAATGCGCAGGTAAGATGTATTGCAAATAACTATAATGGCTAATATGAGGCCAACTTGACGAATAAAACGTCAAGTGAAAATATATCACACTACATTAGAGAAGTATTACTCTAAGTATACACATATCCAGGGAGGTGCCACCAACGTACCCTATAGTGCTGGCAAAGTTGCAATGAGATCAACATATATATTTATATCATGTTATATTACGTTAAGTACCTTATTCCCCATTTATCAATGGACAATTTATCAAAACCCAGTGATACAATCACTTTAACCAAAAAGGTACATTATACTAACATGTAATATATAATTTAATATAATGTTATCTAACATCAACCATATAATAATAAAAAATGCTGTTGGCGAACAAATCCTAAGTAAGCGCACTCCAGTGCCATGGTAAGAATAGACCTTGTACTACATCAAGGATGACAACACGGAGAGATTCTTCGCGCACCAGAAATGATTCTGCTGAGAAAATACAATTAATTCCATATGATAACTGTAAGATTTTCTAATATACATTAATCAAACATACAAATCATACTATAACTGTGGCTGTGGGAACTTTTGTTCCTTGTATTGTGATAACTAACCCTTTCTCTGTTATACTAAAAAAGGTAACAGAGAGAGAAATCACGTAATTTACAACACTCAGGTGAACACAAATGTGTTAACATATATTGTTATAGTCAAGAACTGTCATAAGTCTAGACGTGTATAAGGAATTTCTAGGACAGAAGAGTTAAGTGGAGTCATGTGGACATCTAGACAGTATATCCGCCATGACATTATCCGAACCACGGATAGCTCGCACCGTGAAATGAAAAGGTTGAAGAGCAATGGCATATCGAGTGGATCTCGAGCTTTTCAAGTTTTTACTTTGAATAGCTGTAAGAGCTTTTTGGTCGGTTTCCACAATGAAATGCGCGCCAAGGAGGAATCTTTGTAACTTGAGAATTGACCAAACCATAGCCAACAATTCACGGCCTAAAACCGAGTAATTCCTTTCTGCCGCATTTAGTTTCCTAGAGATATACATCACCGGATGCAGAGTATCTGAATACTCCTGCATTAGTGCTGCCCCAATCCCAGTGAATGAGGCGTCACCTCGAAGAACAAAAGTCTTCTCAATAGTAGGTAACCTTAAGATAGGTGGAGATGAAAATAAAGTTTTAATCTGGTCCAATGAGGATTGGCATTCTTGAGACCAGCGGATCAGATTAGGCTATCCTTTTTTCAGTAAAGTAGAAAGAGGTGCCATAATGGAGGATAGATTCGGAATGAATCGTCCATAAAATTGTATGAGACTACGTACTTGTTTTTTTTGTCTTAGGGACAGAAATGTTTAGTATTTTGGAAATATTGTGGTCCTCTGTTTTTAAGAGACCATGACCAACACGGTGACCCAGGAAAGAAATTTCACTAAATCCTAGAAAGGCTTTAGAAGGTTTTGCAGTTAAATTATACTCGCGAAGAGTAGACAGCAATTCGTATAAACCCAAATAGTGATCTTCCCAGGAATCACTGAAGAGACAGATATTGTCTAAGTATGCTATGACATCTGTACGATATGAGAGAATTCGACGCATCATGCGTACGAATGTAGCAGGGGCGTTCATAAGGCCGAAAGGCATAAAATTCCATTGAAATAAACCCCTTTGTGTAGAAAAAGCAGTAAGAGGTTTGGCGCGTTCAGTTAAAGGAACTTGCCAATAACCCTTCGACAAGTCGAGTTTGGTAAAGAGTCTAGAATTAGAAAGTTTGTTTAGTAGCTCTTCTAATGAAGGCATAGGTTCGGCATCGAACCTCGTAACTTGGTTCAACTTGCAATAATCAACGCAAAGGCGTATGTTATTGTCTTTCTTTCGAACAATAACCATGGACGAAGAGTATGCTGAAGTGGATGGTTCAATTATTTTCAATTGTATCATTTCATCCAATTCTTTTTCGACTTGTGACTGAAAATGGATAGGTATAGGAAGGGGTCTGACTCTGATAGGATTATGGTCAGTAAGTATTATGTCATGTTCGATGACATGTGTGTCGGTAAGGACATCCTGAAATGTTTGTAACATCGAAGAGACTTGTCGGTGTTCCTCAGCGGAAAGATTAGAAGAAACAGTTACGTTTTTCCAAGATTCCGTAGAATGAAGTGGGATCACAGGAAGAGGAAAATTGACATCGGAGAACGTAGTTTCCTCAACCTGTATAACCGACAGTAATGAGTAATGACTACAAGGGACTGGAGAATCGTCCGTCGCCTGGAAAATAGGCTTCAAATAGTCCAGTAGTCTAAGCAAATTCAAACTCCTCGTTAAGAGATAACTCTTGACCATAAATACGAAGCAATATTTAAAAAATGTGTTTTTCTTTTATTAATAACATAGAAGCAGAAAACTGTTGATAGTAATACAAAAAGGGCAATGTTCTGATTTATGAACAGCACTAGTTAGCAAGGTTGCTTCTCAAGTTCTAGAGATAAACCCAGATTTTCTTCTTACTTTTTAAAAAACCCAGAAATACCCATATTATTGTATGCCTCAAATACATGGGATAGACGATGGTTACACAATCTTTTAGTGCAACTTTATTACATATAAGCTGTGTGCTACCAATTTCTTCATTTTTATTTTATTTTTTATTACCAAATATTCACAATTATATATAAATGATTTGATTAACACCCCAATATATGAACTCTTGAAAATGAGATATTTTAACAGTAACATACTTACAGTAGTTACATTAACAAAATGTTCCTCGAATCAAATATAAAATGTTAGTTGTAACTTGTTACTGTTGAAAATTGGCCCTTGTCAGCTACTCGGCATCCGTGACAACTTCTCCTTTGTCAAGATCATATGCATGAATTGACAACGTGAAATCTTGATTGTGGAGTTCCAAAATCTTTGCATATCTCAGCCGACAACGTCCTTCATGCACATCTTCAACCACGCTTTTACTAGGATTAAACGTATGGCAAACTCCATCTTTGGCAACTGCTTGCTTGGCTAGTGTTCGATTGGAAACTGTTTCACGAAAAAGCTTGTTGGTTTGATTAGTTTTAACTAAGTTAACCTTTAGAAAACACTCATTTGACGCATGCCGAGGAGCGAGGTATCGTGTGTGTCGTCATGCTGCTACAACTATCTAGGTACCTTCATTATCGCTCATTTGTATAATCTTATAATTAAAAAAAAACAATATGCCGTTTATCTGCTTAAGTATAAAACTTAAAACAAAGAATACTTTAAAACACATCGCAAAAATGACTGAGTATTGTAGATGACAGCCATTAACAGAATAACAGGAAATAGATAGTTGATGTAAACGAGTCCAAAACAATGTCTTTGATGCGGTTAACACAAATTACATTTAAGTAGAATAAAAAATACATAGCACATAATTTTTTTACATTTAATTATAATATAGATATAATGTATAATGCTCACTGCACGGAATATACATACACTGTAAATGCCAATTGTAAAATATATCCAGATTAATGCAGATTTGGAAGAAAAAAATACCCAGATATCCAGACGGAAGCCCAAATACCCAGATCTAGTAAAAAAAATACCCAGCTGTGGCAACAATGGTAGTTAGTGCTTACGATACATTTTGTTGTGCACATTGACGAATACATAATGAAAGAATGGATAAGTGCAAATATTATTGAGAGTGGTAGAACAGCTAAGTGCTCAATACTTTAAAATGTGCATTAAGTTGATAATCTTTTAAATTCTTTGACAATGGGCATAGAAAATATAGAAAAATTTAAAACACAAAAAATAACAAATATGGTACCTAAAACAAAATGTTATGGCAAATGCAATAGTTCATAATATATTGATACAAATTTCAAAGTATTAAAATCTTCTATTCAGTCTGATATTTTGTTCATAATCTAATTCTTTCCCTTGGAAAGCAAACACGCTACTTCCTCTAACTAGTCATTGATGACGGGGAGATAATTATGTAAAATATTTATGTCGTCCGTGACAAGTGTCAATTGTTTCTTCCCTCGCTCCAGTGTTTCTATCAACGTAATGTGGTTAAGTATATTCTTACTTTATTTACGATGGTCCGTCCAATCTGACCAGATGTGTGATCTTTCGCTTATAATGGGCGTATTTCTTCTAATTGCTATTACGTTTTGACCGCTAGACTGTTAACCTCAGTTGTTTTTTTTTTACTTTTTAAAAATTATTTGTTAGCATTGTTGAAAGCCCTGAAAAGGGCTAATCGTGTAAAGGACCGTGAACTGGTTGCCTATAGTCGTCACGTCGTGCGATAATTCTAGCATAGCTGCGTATTAAATGTGTGTATTTATTTTTTTTTTGCAAGTGTGTTACTTTTATTTCTACAGCTATTATTACAGATTCGACGGCAGCTCTGAAAAAGACACGTCCTTAAAAGGTCAACTAGCAGAAATTTAGAAGTATGTGTGCTTTTGGTTGGTTCAGTCTGTGTGTTTACCGCTTGTGTCCGCCGATAGTGTCATCTTTCTTAGCTCCATCTGATTTATGACTGTGTTGATGATGATTGGCCGTAGGACCTCTAAAACTGTAACGAGTTATTCGTTCATTACATTCTTCTGTTTCATTTGATGTGTCCGTGATGATCTGTCTCACTTGCTTTACGCTTTTGTTTCGTTGATGGAGGACTGAGTGCTTTCTTTTCCTGCATATATATTTATATAACTGTCAGGTCTGTAGTCAGTTATCGGAGTTGAGTGTTGATGTGTAGTTCCTGTTTACTTGACTGTGTCTTTGTCGTCAATCTATTTCTTGCTTACTTTTACGAATCTTTTGGCCGAATACAATCACCAACCAAGAACTGATTTATCGGAGCAACCAAGAGGACATTCACACCATTATATCTGAGAGACGGTGGATTTGAGTTGGCCACGTCTTCAGAAGAGACCCTGATGCCATCACAAGAACAGCTATGCTATGGAGCCCTGAAGGAAAGCAAAAGAGAGGCCAACCAAAAAGAACTTGGCGGAGAACTACGAGGCCTAGATGCAAAGAATGAACCAGAGCTGGTGCTCTGCTCGAATGATGGCCACTGACAGAGCAAAGTAGAAGCAGTTTGTTGCTGCCCTACAAGTCCCCATATTTCTAGGTGGCCACAGCGACTATGTGTAGGGAGCACAGAGGCAAAAGAGGGTCAGAAGTGGACCATGAGGAAAACAAATTTGAGAACGCCCCGCGTACACAAATACATTATTCCTTCCGCAAGCTCACATATTTCATAAACTACAAGAACACAACAACACAAATACAGTATCCCTTCTGCTAGCTCACATATGTCATAAACTACAACAACACAACAACACAAATACATTATCCCTTCTGCTAGCTCCCATATGTCATAAACTACAACAACACAACAACACAAATACATTATCCCTTCTGCTAGCTCACTGTTAAAGGCTATAATTTGGGCGGTATAAATGTTAAGGTGTATTTGGAGGCCAGTAGTAGTGTAACGAGCTGTCTTTTAAAGTGTGTAAGGCTCGACAATGTAAACAGTCTTGAATGTCACTGTATGCATTGAAGCGTGGCGGGTGCCCGTGACATAAATAGCATAGGTACAGCTTGGCCACTGTAAATATTAAGTGTAAAATTTTGACGAATGTCCAGAGTCAGTATTCATATGATTCCGCTCAATGCGGGCTGACATGAGTGTATATAGGCCCTGGTTGGCCGCTAAAATACTGGCATTCGTATAGATCGTCTTGGGGTGTAGTATGGAGTATGAAGAGTGAGTGAATCTCTATGTTTTGCGAATGCGTGTTGAAATGTTCGTGGAAGTAGGAAGTAGGCAGGAACATGACATCACACTCTATAGTTATACATTATGAATTCATAGAGTTCTGAAACATCTCTGACGTTTACAGGACTTTATTACGCCACAAGCGACAGGTATGCCGACATGAATATAAACAGTCATAGAACAGTTCATGGTCATGATATATTAATAAAGTTCATCATCCAGTTATGCATGTATCTAGTAAAGCTGATCTCGTACAATTCTCTTACTCATCAGCTTCAGGGAAGATATATCCCATATGTGAGTTTAAACAAACTCTATCCTGACATTAGTAAGTCAGATATTAGATGTCTCCAACAGGCCGTGCAAAATGGCGGACTTACAGTTTAAAATTGCCTCCGGGTGATTCTTCATCAAACAAGGGGAATCCCACCTTGTATACTTATTATCGCCGGCATGCGGGATACCAACAATATATAAGTACGTCGGGTATGCACCAGCCTAGTGCGTAATATCAGAATACATAGTGAGCTTCCTTTCAAGGATACGTAGGTGGTTCGTTTTCCCGCTCAGGGAAAAATCATAAGCTGTCGATAATACGAGTCATGAAGGTTCTATTAAATAAGGGAAACAGTTCAAAGAGTCAATTACCTTCTGTCCCTTCAGAATAAATATAACCACACTCACATCGCCTCCAAGGCGCTAAGAATACACATGAAATAATATACGACATCTTGTCGAACCACAGAGGACTTATCAAGAAACATCTTGACTCTCATAATCACAGCCCGATACTCTGACAGATAATGCCTCTCCAAAATCGCGCCAGAAGCTACGCATGCGCACTGAGACGAAAGACCTTTTGAGCACAGCTCAAAGTAGACGGTTTGAAACCATATCAGGCAAAACTGACATCGGTTTTCAAATAAACCACAGACATAACAGACAAGTGAGATCACTACCCTGTCAACCATCATCCAGACAAAAACATGGATTAATGCCCTTAGACTAGGAAATTAATAATAATGATCCCAGCTTTTAATCAGGCACTTTTACATCCATAGACTCAGCAAACTGACCGTTACAGTTTACCACCCCCTCCGGGAAAAAAAATGGAACATTTTTTTGAAATACATCTAAGCGCAAGATACTACAAGCTCGTAACGCTCAAATAATGCGCAGGTAAGAAGTATTGCAAATAACTATAATGGCTAATATGAGGTCAACGTGACGAATAAAACGTCAAGTGAGAATATATCACACTACATTAGAGAAGTATTACTCTAAGTATACACATATCCAGGGAGGTGCAACCAACGTACACTATTGTGCTGGCAAAGTTGCAATGAGATCAACATATATATTTATAACATGTTATATTACGTTAAGTACCTTATTCCCCATTTATCAATGGACTATTCATCAAACCCAGTGATACAATCACTTTAACCAAAAAGGTACATTATACTAACATGTAATATATAATTTAATATAATGTTATCTAACATCAACCATATAATACAAAAAATGCTGTCGCCGAACAAATCCTAAGTAAGCGCACTCCAGTGCCATTGTAAGAATAGACCTTGTACTACGTCAAGGATGACAACACGGAGAGATTCTTCGCGCACCAGAAATGATTCTGCTGAGAAAATACAAATAATTCCATATGATAACTGTAAAATTTTCTAATATACATTAATCAAACATACAAATCATACTATAACTGTGGCTGTGTGAACTTTTGTTCCTTGTATTGTGATAACTAACCCTTCTTTAGTATAACAGAGGGAGAAATCACGTAATTTACAACACTCAGGTGAACACAAATGTGTTAACATATATTTTTATAGAAAAGAACTGTCATATATGTAGTGGATTTTGATGGTATTGTATGGTTGATGTCACCTAGTGTGATGTATGAGGTCAGCTGTGAAGGCTCCACTTACGACCTCAGACATATCTTTTTTTTCCTAATGAATGTGGCTACGTTAAATGTCTAGGGTACTGTTATGTACTGTGTTGTGGTAGATCTCACACACACACACACACACACACACACACACACACACACACACACACACACACACACACACACACACACACACACACACACACACACACACACACACACACACACACACACACACACACACACACACACACACACACACACACACACACAGATATTGAGGAAGTCTAATAATATTAATAAATTTTAGGACACACTGAACTAACTCAGGCTGTTTTAGTTTGTAAAGGTTAAATCTTTTGATAAATTTATTTTGTTCTGAACCAAAGGTTTAGTTGGTCAGAACATAAGAAATATTATGGAGTCATAAATAGAATGCAAAATCATATGACATAATAAAAATGGAAAATGTGTACTTAATTATTTCAAATGACTGGTTAATAATAATTATATTAAGATAGTCATAGGGGAACTTATTACTAGATATGCTGTTGGGGTGGTGTCATCACTCCCAGTCTATGACTGCCAAACATTGTTCATCGACTTAAGGGATAAATCTATATAGTTTAATTTCCCCAATGTCATGGCTTTATTTAATAGTGAATTGGAAATAATTTAGTGAAAATGTCGTTGGTGAAAGTCCAGCAGGCCAGATATGACTTATCTGCCTGCATCGATCCTGTACAGAAGTCTGGTGGCCCCACCTCTCCGTGCAGGGGGCAAAATACGGCTGCTCTGACACAATGACAGACTGCTCTGGTCCACACTTGTATATATTAATACATCATTTGACACCGCTTTGGTGCCAAATAGAAACTCACAGTTCTGAAACAAAAGTATTGGTCATGTGTCAGAACTCTATCTTTTGAACCACTTCTGCACACAACACTACACACAACAACACCACATAGACTGGGTCAGATCTCTCTGACCACACAGCGCATCTTACCAAGTTGGTTTCACATAGTACCAGTCCCCCAAGACTACATTACATCTGAGATATGTTCAATAGCTTCCTGCTATTAAATAAGATAGGTGATATGTTCCACTGATCTCAACACTAGATCCTTTTTCATAGTTTTATTTAGGCGTGCCTATATATTTTCTTTGTATGTATGTCTCTAGACCCTGATCTAGGGCTGGGGATCTAGAGCGAACACTTACTTGTCGTAATCATTTTTATGATATGGCAGTATCAATCACTCGAATTATTAAAATATACAGAATAATTATTATTCATTCTTACCAGAATTCAGAAATGAGAACACAGTTAAAGTTTGCTAGCAAAGCTCAGCTGAGCTGCTGGCCGTATGATGGCCTCCCACTATATAGTTATTCTTATGGAATCAACACCACTTTGGATTTAAACTGCGTCTCTGAACAGACTTATGTTAAAATGGCAAACTTTCACCTCTCTATCACGCTACTATAAAATGCGTTGACCAATCGCCGACTTCCCCCCTAACTTTCAAATTGGCAACCAAAAGTCACTTTAGTCAAATCTCAGTCAAGTATGTATTACGGTCTGTTAGTCCGTCTGTCTCTACTTGTTTTTTCATAAAAACACACTTGGTTTTACATGCATTTCCTACACGAATCTGCTGCCTAAGTTATTTTTAGCTACAATGCTCCACCACATTCCCTCTCTTTAATTACAGCTCGATTTTTACGTTTGCAGACTCAAGGCCAAGATTTTGGTTACTTTTAGTGACATGGGTTAACAGTGCAGTCGCTTGTCTGTTATGAACAATACAGTCTTTTGTCAATATCTTCCTTATTATCTATCCGTCTGTATAATTGAAAGCATATTATTTCTCTGCTCAAGATGGGCTATTAAACTAGCTAGGTTTTATTTTCATAACTCTATTATTAAGAAAAAACATATTTTTTCTCAAGTTTAAATTTTGAAATTTGTTCGAGAACCTTCCCTCATGTGTTTTGCTGCGGCATTCAAATAAAGACCAAGTATCGAAAATCGTCCAAGAAATGACTGTCTCGATCCAGAGCTAATGTCCATTTCTTGTCCATTTCCTTACTTTATGTCAACTCGGGACGTGAATTTTTTTTCCTTTCACCCCCACTTGCGTCTTTTTGCCGTTCGAACTTCAAACACGTGTGCAGTTATATTTTTCCTTTTTTGTGTCCTCCGTTCTCTCCCGTCTACAAAGGGTAAACGTTTCGTCTGCACTTCTAACTCGTTAGTTTTAAATGGCGGTGGGAAAGCTGGCATGGGCGAGCATGTCTCCTAGTATCTTACGCATTTTTTTAACCCTACATTTCATCGTTAATTTTGGAGATATTTTAACGTTGTATCATGGTGATATCATCACAATAAGTCTAGACGTGTATAAGGAATTTCTAGGACACAAGAGTTAAGTGGAGTCATGTGGGCATCTAGACAGTATATCCGCCATGACATTATCCGAACCACGGATAGCTCGTACCGTGAAATGAAAAGGTTGAAGAGCAATGGCAAATCGAGTGGATCTCGAGCTCTTCAAGTTTTTAGTTTGAATAGCTGTAAGAGCGTTTTGGTCGGTTTCCACAATGAAATGCGCGCGAAGAAGGAATCTTTGTAATTTGAGAATTGACCAAACCATAGCCAACAACTCACGGTCTAAAACCGAGTAATTCCTTTCTGCCGCATTTAGTTTCCTAGAGATATAAATCACCGGATGCAGAGTATCTGAATACTCCTGCATTAGTGTTGCCCCAATCCCAGTGGATGAGGCGTCACTTCGAAGAACAAAAGTCTTCTCAATGGTAGGTAACCTTAAGACAGGTGGAGATAAAAATAAAGTTTTAATCTGGTCCAATGAGGATTGGCATTCTTGAGACCAGTGGATCAAATTAGGCGATCCTTTTTTCAATAAAGTAGAAAGAAGTGCCATAATCGAGGATAGATTCGGAATGAATCGTCCATAGAATTGTATCAAACCTAAGAGACTACGTACTTGTTTTTTCGTCTTAGGGACAGAAATGTTCAGTATTTTTGAAATATTGTGGTCCTCTGTCTTCAAGAGACCATGACCAAAACGGTGACCCAGGAAAGAAATTTCACTAAATCCTATAAAGGCTTTAGAGGGTTTTGCAGTTAAATTATACTTGCGAAGAGTAGACAGCAATTCGTATAAACCCAAATAGTGATCTTCCCATGAATCACTGAAGAGAAAGATACCGTCTAAGTATGCTATGACATCTGTACGATATGAGAGAATTCGACGCATCATACGTACGAATGTAGCAGGGGCGTTCATAAGGCCGAAATGCATGAAATTCCATTGAAATAAACCCCTAGGTGTAGAAAAAGCAGTAAGAGGTTTGGCGCGTTCAGTTAAAGGAACTTGAAAAAAACCCTTCGACAAGTCGAGTTTAGTAAAGAATCTAGAATTAGAAAGTTTGTTTAGTAGCTCTTCTAATGAAGGCACAGGTTCGGCATCGAACTTCGTAACTTGGTTCAACTTGCGATAATCAACGCATAGGCGTATGTTATTGTCTTTCTTTCGAACAATAACCATGGACGAAGAGTATGCTGAAGTGGATGGTTCAATTATTTTCAATTGTATCATTTCATCCAATTCTTTTTGGACTTGTGACTGCAAATGGAAAGGTATAGGATAGGGTCTGACACTGATAGGATTATTTTCAGTAAGTATTATGTCATGTTCGATGACATGTGTGTGTCCAGGAATGTCGGTAAGGACATCCTGAAATGTTTGTAACATCGAAGAGACTTGTCGGTGTTCCTCAGCGGAAAGATTAGAAGAAACAGAAACGTTTTTCCAAGATTCCGTAGAATGAAGTGGGATCACAGGAAGAGGAAGATTGACATCTGAGAACGTAGTTTCCTCATCATGTATAACCGACAGGGATGAGTAATGACCATAAGGGACTGGAGAATCGTCCGTCGCCTGGGAAATAGGTTGCAAATAGTCCGGTCGTTCATGAAATTCCGTGAGCATATTGATAAGGAAAGTTTTATGCTTCCCATCAATATCGACAACATAGTCGACATCGGAAATTTTTGAGACTATCGCATACGGACCTTTCCATGCAATGAGAAGTCTGTTCTCCCTAGAATGAAGTAGAACGAATGCTTTGTCACCCGGACAAAGGTGTCGTAGACATCTATTCTTATTTGCAAATTGCCCTGCTTTTTCTTTAACAAATTCGGAAGAAGAAGTTGCTAGTTTTCATGCATCGATGATCTTTTGCCTCACAGCAATGACATACTCATATGAAGATTGTGTGTCATCGCTAATATTATCGGCAGTGATAAGATCGTGGAGCAAAGACATAGGGCCGCGCGGTTGCGCGCCAAAGACAAGTTCAAAAGGAGAAAACCCTGTGTGTTCATTGGGAACCTCTCTATAAGCGAAAAGAGCCGCGGGTAAGACCCTGTCCCAATCCTGAGGATGATCCTCAGTTATCTTCCCAAGTAAAGTCTTGAGTGTTCTAAACAATCGCTCAACTAACCCGTTTGACATTGGGTGATAAATACTGCTGAGAGACCTTTTAATTTGTAGAGTAAACATTACCTGTGACATAGTGTCAGATATAAGTTGCGTGCCATGGTCTGACAATATTTCTCTGGGAAAACCTAAACGAAAAAATATCAACCAAAGAGCGTCTGCGATATCGGCAGTGGAGATGCTCTTAAGAGGTATAGCCTCTGGCCAACGTGTGCACATGTCGACACAGGTAAGGATAAACAGATGTCCTCTGGCCGACTTGATCCTAAAAGGACCAATAATATCTATTGCCATTTTCTAAAACGGCCGAATAGGAATGTCAGCAGCCTGGATAGGCGCTGCATGTCGTGGTCCTCTCGATTTGACCTCTTGACATATTTTGCATGATCGGCAGTAAATACGTATGTCCTTGTTGATAAATGGCCAAAAGAAAGCCGCAAGGACTCTCAACTTTGTACGGGAAAAACCCCATATGTCCAGCACATTGCGAGTCATGAGCATGTTGCAATATTTGTACTCTCATACTCTTAGGCACAAGAATTTGTGAATGTGTAGACGCAGTCGAGTCTTGTACCATACGCACAAGTACGCCGTTCTTCATAGTAATCCAAGACTTTCTATTTGTATTTTGATTTGGAAGACTGTTACGTGCAGTCTTTGATATCTTACAATATTATACATAGGTAATTTTTTTGTGCTTAAGGGAAGTCATTATTGAGTTACTTCCCTTGAAAGTTGTGCCATCTCTTCGATCAAACTCCGCGGATAAATCCATTTTACTGCGATTTATTCGTTGTTTGGGTAATAATAGATTGTTCTTGCTTCAGAATATCTATGGCCTGAATTTATGTGTATTGTTTGTCTGAGTAGGACGAGTCTGTCTTATATCTGTATATCTTTACATATCTAAGTCGAACTATATGTTCTGTTGTCTCTAGAGAGGTCAAAGGCTATTCGGCGGATGTGTCGCTAGAGTGTGGTGTGATTTGGCTTCGTCCTGATAGGGACTGTGTGTGTTTTCCTATGTCGGCCTGTCGCCGGGAAAAAGTGATCTCAGTATTTGTGGGGAAAGTGATAGTCGTCTAGACCTATCGTGTATGCTTTACCCCAGTGTTTATTCATATTGCCAAGGAATGGCAGTTCCATATTTCCTCTACCAAGGTAATCAAAGACACTCTTATGAACTCTCGATCGAAGCCACCATTTTCGATAGTTACGATTTGAATGTCTAAGAGAATATATTTGACTCGATGAAAACGACTTCGATTCCTAGCAGCACTATATTCTGTAGAATGCAGTCAATTGTTCATGATCAAATCTACAGAGCAATGCAATGTTTTATGAATGACTAACTTTAGGACAGATTCATTATCTGCATCCAAACGTGAGTGACAGTTCACGAGTGAAGCCATCTTGGAACCAAAACATGTAGTGACTTTCAAGAAGAGAAAGGGGATGCCCGTATTATCGCTTGTTTAGTCCAGAGATCACTGCTACACATGAGAACCCTTTATCAGCGGTTCAATATTATTATATGAAAAAAATATGTGCTGAACATTATGTTGAAGAATCGTCGCTAAACGAGATTAGGTTTAGAAGCCATCTGAAATATTGTTTATAAGCTGACGTGCTCAGTCAGTGAAGTCAGATGATTTATATGTATGGGCGATGCTGAGGGCTTGGCTACTGACAGTCCATTATATAATTAATCTACATGAGTGCCCATGTAACATAACATTGCAGGACCATTTATCCATTGTACTATGATGTATTATGCCAACCTGTGATTTGTCACTATCTGTGCTGTCGAGTGTGTACGTCCAATTAAACTTTAGAAAAGGTACACAGTCGTTGGTGTCGATGACTTCCAGTCATACATGAGTGTGAGAAAAGAACATTTGTCAACAACACGAACCCTTATCATCATTCGCACATTGTACACTCAATCCATGTCTACACACCACTGCGTAGGTCAAGTTGACATTCCATACACTACAGTGGAGCAAACAACACCATAGAGATCTTATCAACTGATGATGATGATGATGTCTGCTTCCATCCACTTATATCTATCTTTTGGTGGATATCATTAACGGGAATAAAAATCCAACATTATCAACTTTATCAATGACCTTTTTTGCTAGAGCGAAGAATTTTTGTAAAGTAGGATCTTTTTTTTTTTGCAATTTTATGAAAGAGTCACGTGAAATAACCAAGTGACTATCTTGGCTATGCACTTCATTATTGCTCCAACAAGACAAAGACCTTAATACTGTGTCCAGTATGATAGTAGACTAAGAACAGTAAGAACAGGGCAGAGGGTAGGTTTGGTATTGTATAAACATTTATAACACATAAGGAAGGGAAACCACGAGGCCTGTAAACAGTAAATTAATATGAAACAAATATAAAGGTATGTTATAAGGCACTCGTAGGAAATAAAGAAGTAGAACAATAGACAACAGAAAAACTACAGACATGAGTGGCTTACCCAGGATTTGAACCCCGGACCTTCCGTGCGACAACACCGCCTAGCTATGCAACCGAATCACACTGTCCTCCCTGCCATCTACGCATCCCCAAAAAAGGATGTTTCAATGACAGGTCTTTAGTGCGAACCTCTATACATAACACCGGAAGTTTACCATGAGCAGTTCAGCCTATTAATGACGCAATCACTTCTGTTGTTCCCCTTTATATCAGTATTGGTCAGTCCATCAAGACAAAGACCTTAATACTGTGTCCAGTATGATAGTAGACTTAGAACAGTAAGAACAGGAGAGAGGGTAGGTTTGGTATTGTATAAACATTTATAACACATAAGGAAGGGAAACCACGAGGCCTGTAAACAGTAAATTAATATGAAACAAATATAAAGGTATGTTATAAGGCACTCGTAGGAAATAAAGAAGTAGAACACTAGACAACAGAAAAACTCTTTAAACTCTTTATTAAAGGTAGCTCCAGAACTGAGGTGATAAATTATTCGCTGACCTGCCTAATTAGCTTACGACGATTCACAGGGCGAAACGTACACAAGTCTGCTAGCGGCTAGAGCTGAATGTAGGTGCATAAATTATGTCAAAGCATAGGACGATCAGTGAGGAAAATGAAGAAAAGAAGTAATTCTGGCGGAGAGGAAGAAAGTTATAAAAGTGCATAAAAAAATTCGTCACAGTCTTAACAGAACTACAGATGAGCTGAGCTAACTGAGACAGATTTGTAATGTTGATAGAACTACAGATGAGCTGAGCTAACTGAGACAGATTTGTAATGTTGATAGAACTACAAATGAATGCCTGGGAGAGATTTGTAATGTTGACAGAGCTACAGGCGATCTAACTGGGATAGATTAGTAATACTGACAGAACTACAGATAGTCTGACTGGAGGAGAATTGCAACGCTTTCAGATATGTTTTGTGAAATTATTGATGTGTGTCAAAGTGGTATGAGAATGATTGTTTACACCTTTAACTAAGACAATAAATAAATTGACAACAAATACGCTGTCAAGTAAGCAGAAACTACACATCAAACCCCAACTCCAACAACTGACTACAGATATTACAGTTATGTAACTACGGGTAGAAAAATAAAGTAGTAAACCAACAACGAATCTAAACCGTAGAACAAGATAGACAGTTTATCACTGACATATGAAATAAATCAACACAGTCAAACATTAAACAATCCAATAGAAGAATTACTTATTGCTATTTTAGACACCATACGTCAAATCGTCATTGATTAAGTCTTAAATCAGCTGGAGTTAAGGAAGACCATAGTATCGGTAGACACAAGAGGAAACGAAAAATACACATGGATCTTCATTTCAGCTAGTAGTACTTTTAACGACACGTCGGCACACTAGCAATAATAGATATAGAGGTAAAATTATTACGCTTAGAAAAAGAAAAGTATATGGATTGAATAAGCAGTAACACCCGAATAAACTTACGACGTGACGGCCACACACCCAGCTAGCAGTCCTTCACAGATATAAAACTTTTTACGGCTAATAAAAGTGCCCTTCTTCCCTACCCCCACTAAATTTAAAAAAGAAAAGGAGAAAGATAACACTCCAGCAGTCAAAATGTTGTACAAATGTACATAATATAACCGACTTATAACCGAGAGATCACACCTCTTGTCAGGTTTTGACGTCACGTCCAATCTCGGAAATAAGTGAAAAAAAGAAGAACTAAACCATGTGATACTTGAAGAGCAGCAGGGATTAAGAAGTTAGGGGAATGCATCCAAATTGATTTTAAAGGGGAACAATTTAAATATTAATAAAATATCAAACTAAATAACAGATTTTCATTTTGTGTTTATTTTTGATCAATTCGTTATACAAATTTATGTAAAGCACAAAGGAATCTCAAATTTGTATCAGTAATTTTCTTAAATTGTTAAAAAAAGTGTTGTTTACCATGTTTAGAATAAAAATACTTTACATAATATGGAGTTTGATACGCATGTAAAATATGTGAATACTTATTCCCTCTGCCACTTTCAATGGTAGTTCCTGACGCTTATTGTTGGTTGTAGTCGCAGATGTACACACCGAAATGACCCATCGGCGCCAAATAGCGCACTTCGACAAACCTGTAAACATAATGGGCGGTTCTCTCCTATCCCAGGGACCAGAGTGGCTACGAGACATGGCCTCCACATCAAATTCTAAAGGAACTTGGGTCGGTTCCCAGTACAGAGAATATTCTTGATGGAATTTTTTCACAACCACTTTGTACTAATAACGTCTTACTTCCCCCTGATTCTCTGAGTAGTGAGATCGGATGCCTAGCATTCTTGGATAAAAGCGAAAAATAGTAGGTCCCGTGTACACCTTTTGCACGTTAAAAATTACTCAGCAGTTGAAAATCATAAAGAGAAGGCCATACGGCCGCTGTCATGCCAGAGTTTACACAATTAAGAAAACCTACCCGATACAAACATATTTATAGAATGTGTGGTTTCTGTATACACAAATTGGGATGCTCGCCGATGCTTTGAAGTTTGTGCACTGTGCCGAAGTTTTTCCTTGTGAGCTAAAAGAGGAGATCGCAGCACTGATGGAGTTTTCCGTGTACAATGTCGATGGTTCTTAAAATCAAACAAACAAACCTCTTCTACCTTAGTGTGTAGAGGTTAGCCAGAGAGAGCGCCATGTTAAGCTGTATATCTTTTGGCCTGGTTTCAGTCTAGTCCTCGGTCCATCACGGATTGTCTAATGTTGTTCTCCTAGCGAATTCTGGGTCGTCCTGGAGATCTTGATCCCTGGCTATTGGTTTCCCACATGTACATGGTAGCCTGTGACAGATAGCCTCCCCTTAGCTCTGCAGTAGTGGTCCAACAGTGGCCAAAACTCAAGAGTATCTAAAATGGATCGTCAAAGGTGTCTACCTTCGCATAAGATTACTCTTGGCAGAGTTGTAGACAGAAAGGTAAAATCGCTTCTTTCCCTAGGGAGTTTCCATAAGATATTTCTGAAGTCAAGAACAATGCTGTATTGGCAGAGCAATTGTTAACTTATATCAGTTCGCCGCCTTTTATGAAGAATTAAGCAATGGTTTTAGTTCGTTCAAGCCCCCAGCTGGTGTAATACCAGCGACATTCTTTTCTAAGAATTAGCTCTATATATGTAAAGATATGTCTAGGTGTATGTATATTTTAAAGAGTCCTGCACTTACGTTTGTTCATAGATATATTAATCAAATCAACTTTGATTGTCATGTTTTAAAATACCGTGTAACAAATTTAAAAATTAATTACTTTTCACAGGTTAAAATGAGAAGAAATGATGGTGAAATTTAGATAATAGTGTTATCTTCATAGAGACTGGATAGAGCAATGTTAATGTTCTTTGCTGTTGCCTTTTGTTAAGCTTAGCATCGATGACTACTGCAGCCGTGGCTTTGTCAGTTCTTCTGTAATGAAGACTTCATAGTCTGATAGCTTCGTTCTACGAACAGTCTGATAGTTTCGTTCTACGAACCGTCTGATAGCTTTGTTCCATTAAGCCAAAGTACCTTTTGGGAACACAATCTCCTGGCACAGTTTAGAATGGCAACATAGATTATATGCTTTCGAATCAATTGATCTTTAAATGTCATATTCCTCTCAATACGGGTGATCTGATTCCTTAGGTCTCCAGTCTATTTATTTATAAATGCGGGTTTACTTTTTTAAGTTTTAAAGTTGACCAAATACTTCGATCCTGGTCCTTTAGTTTCCAGTCTTTGTGTTTATAAATGCGGGTTTACTTTTTATGTTTTAAAGTTGCCCAAAAACTTTGATCTGTCACTTATAATTTTAAAGTCCTTTGTCCGCTCCTATATCTGGCTCTGGTGATTTGCTAGCTTGACGGAGCGATGCAGTTTGACATGTGACTCCGATTTTGCTATATTAATTTTCCAATTCTCAACTCATAATCTCAGATTGTAATTTCGACGAATTTGTCGATCAGAACCATTGTGTATTCCGGCTCTTACTTTACACCAATCCAATCTCCTTTGCACTATACGGGTAAGGGTGTTTAAATCATAATACCGCAGCGTGTTTTAAACTATTACATTTAAAAATTCCATTGCGTGACCTTTTTCTAATAATGTTCTAATACTGCCGCTTGCATTTTTATGCTAAACTCATAACCATCATCTGTGCAGTTGTAGCAAAGGTAAATTTGCTGGGGAGGTTAAGATGTTATACCTAACAAGAAAGATAGTTGTGTCTGTGTCAACTGTGTGAGGTCATTGATTCTAGTGGCTGGTGTATGATGTCTCTAGTGTCTAGGGGTGAAATGAAAAAGATGGTACATCAACACAATACACTTTAACTCACTATAAGAAAATAAATAAGACTGTGGTTACAGTTTTCTTCTAAAATTGGAATGTTTTTTCTTTGTACAATTTAATCTGCCTGTCCCGCCATCTCTTTTGGACAGGTCTTTGAAAATGAGGAAATATATCTACATATAATGCTTTAACTAAAAAATATGTACTCTTGGTCCTATGAATGTAATGTTATTATATAGAGTTCCTGTAGGTGTATTCACAGACTAAAACTTTAATAACTGCTAGTGATAGTCATTGGTTATGAGGAGCTGTTTTTTTTCATCATTCCCCATATAATTCAGTTTTATTTTGATAAGAACCAGTTTATTAGGATGAAGTGTCAGATGTCCCAGCTGTTAACGTGTCACCTGGGATTCTTGGTATGACGATAATAAGTCAGGATGTCTTTGCAGATATAATAGATCAGCACCCACACACAAGCTCCTTCAGGCTATCAGCTGACAGCAACTTTTAAATGGAGACTTTTCACTTTTCACTCACTCATCAGGTTTCCTGTCACCGGATGGTAACAGGAAATAAAGACCCTGTAATAAAAAGACACCCTGGCCTTTTCATATCGGTTCACAACTTCTTATCCCTATGTATACATGACGGTATGGGGTCAGCCTCGTGTGCATTCATGTGCATCAGCCCCTAATTTATGACTCTCACCTTTCTGTGACCACACTTCAGGTCCCTATGGCAGATACGCCACTGTACTTTTACATAGTTTGCTCCAATCCAATAATGTGGAGTACCCACATCTCCTTTTATATGATTTTTTTCTTCTTTTTCTGAAGTATAAACGCTCTAGGCATGTTGAAAAGTGTTCATAGAACACTGAGGCTTACTAACATCTTCCAATACAAAATTATTAATATAAAATCAAAATAATATGCAACAGTCAAATACAGTTCAATGTGAGGACTCAATAATGTTTGCTCTTGGCATGTCCTTCACTTTTCCACAGCAGTATCTAACTTTTGCAGTTTTAATCAAGCATGTAAATACATAAAGCATTCTTACCACTAATTCAAAGAAATATGTCACAAATAACGTTGACTGGCAAAGAAATGGCCTCAGTTTTGCTCTGCCTCGCCCAGATTGTAAATTTAGTAGTTAATTTTTCAATTATCACATCTGCTCTCAACGTAGTTGTTTGTATAAAATTTTCTAGTCAAATGGCCACGAGACCACTATGCCTCTTGCCAATATCTATTAGAGCCGACCAATGAAAGCAGGCACTACTAAATCTTTTTGAATTTAGTTTGAAAAAAACAAAACACAATTCCAAACAAACTATGTGCCTCGTAGTCCATTGGTCAGTCTGCGTTAGTTATGCCAATAGAAAAAGATGTTTAGTTTTAATTAACCTTTTTTCCATATCTCCCACTTTTACTCCTATACTCTTATACCAACCAATAGGATTTGAATTTCTACCATGCCTCTTTTTTTAAACTTGCGTCCCCAATAACGTTATGTGTAACGAGCAAGAACAACAGTCTGTCCGTCCAAGCGTTCTTAGACATATAGTATTTTCTCAAAAACTTGGCTAATACTTGGACCACTATAGTTTTTAAAACATATTTTTGCTCAGGGGACACTACGCTATACTACTATATGATTTTTATGGTCAGTTTCATTATGGTCTAGATTTTTCAGTTTTGTCACTGTCAATCGTCAAATATAACTTTTACACAAGTCGGCCATCTTCCCCTCCCTGCCTCTATCATTTCTCATTATTCAAATAACCAACTAGTTTGAGTGACGTCAGAATTTTACCGCTAGGAGGAAATGGAAAACTGTCTGTGTGTTTGTCTCTGCTGGCTTTGCCCACAGCGTGTATATATTAAAGAGACCGCTTGCAGAGCGAAGAGGGGTTTTTCAAAACTGTGGTAGTGTTGGCGTTAATTATTACAATCGTCTCGTTCTTACTACTGGGAAATGTCCGAATTATTACAAATTTTAGTGTTAAAGTTAACATATTACGTTAATTCAAACTTTTTCCGCCGTTTCGTGCAGCAGATCGGCGAGATGTTAAAATGTTTATTGTACGTTTCTAAACCGAAACTAAAAGCGTGTTAGATTTTTACGGCGGGTCATTTTTTTTAAGCATTCCCACTGCACCAAAGGCAGCGCTCTACTGGCGTTGAAGATGCAAATAGTCAGACACCTGAGGGCTGGTGTATTTAGTATCATAGGACTAAAATCTTACTTAAATAAGCAATTATCTCACAGATTTCGCTTCAGCAGTCATTCTTGACTAATACTTTCCTCCCAGATTGTCTCCTTTGCCAGGTCATCTGTAGTAAGTTGCTGGCTCAACGGATATGAAGGCAACTACCATCAGCGCGGTGTGGAACGCAAAGAGCACGGCGAGACACTTAAAAAGCCCTGATCATCCACTGCATCCTGTGTTGTCTCCAGTCGTCTTGATAATATCTTGCCACTGGACCAGATAATTCAGGACGAGAGAGTGAGGATGACGATTAGCGCAATTCTTCCTCACTTAAATCCAATTACAGCGCAAGTCACAGCTTCAGACAGAAACATACAGACACTACACTTAAAGACCTGTGGCGATTGGGGAGTGGCGAACCAGAAAGTGTGGATACACTCAAGCTGCAGCCACAATCCTGCACACAGGCGGCTAATGCCATAGGGTCGTTTCTCGCTGGAGCTTTGAAGCAGTGGCAAGATCCGGCAGCCCCCTGAGCGACTGAGCAGCCTTCTTTATGATCACTCTGCTCACCTCCATGGCATGAGGAAGGGGCTAGAAAAGGTGCCCTGAACATAGCCTGCTTCAACCTACTCTGACCAGCTTGACGCGGCTGGAGGGTATCCCAATCATGCGTTCGAACAAAAATTAAGAAAAAAATGAAGGTGCTTACCTTCGGCACGTGGAACGTGCGAACACTACTCGACAATACCCTGGCCGACTGACCTGAAAGACGGACTGCACTTGTAGTCAAAGAACTGGCGCGCTATAATGTCGATATAGCAGCCCTAAGTGAGACACGTCTACCAGAAGAAGGTCAGATTACTGAAATTGGAGGTGGTTACACATTTTATTGGAGTGGCCGGGACAACAAGGAACGGCGTGAGGCTGGCGTTGGATTCGCCATTAAATCTCATATCGTACGTAAACTTGTTTAAATCTCCTAAGGGCAATAATGATCGCCTAATGACCCTTCATGTCCCACTAGGAAACGACAGAAGTGCCGCATTGATCAGTGCATATGCACCAACACTGACAAACCCCGAGGAAACAAAAGAAAAATTTTATGACGAACTTAACTCTATTATCTCATCAGTTCCTAAATCTGAGAAACTTATTATTCTCGGCGACTTTAATGCCAGAGTATTCACTGACCACAACACCTGGGAAGGAATACTTGGAAAACATAGCATAGGCAAATGTAATAGTAATGGGCTCCTATTACTCAGCCTGTGTGCCACACAGGATTTGTCCATCATGAACACCATGTTTCGCCTACCCACTCGAAATAAAACAACATGGATGCACCCCCGCTCCAAACAGTGGCATCTCATTGATTATGTCATCACGAGAAGGAGCGACAGACGTGATGTGAGAGTGACCAAGGCCATGTGTGGTGTCGAATGCTGCACTGACCACAGGCTGATTGTATCAAAACTCAACCTTAACATACATCCCAAGCGAATACACCAGAGTCAGAAACCCATGAAGAGGCTCAACGTCACAAAACGTAAAAGCGAAGCAACCGCAGAGAGCTTCTCAATGGACTTGGACAGCCGTCCGAGGGACATTGAGCTCGGTCAAACCACTATAGAGGAAAAATGGGCCACTCTAAAGAACACTGTGTGCTCTGTAGCCTCTGAGAGCTTGGGATATACAACACGCAAGAACCCTGACTGGTTTGATGAGAATGATGTAAATATAAAAACACTGCTGGCTGAAAAATATCGCTTGCACAGAGACTATCAAAGCAACCCTTCCTCAACATCCAAAAAGGCAGCCTGTACCAACATACGCAGAGTTGTCCAGAATAAGCTCAGGAAGATGCATGAAGCATGGCTCAGCAATAAAGCAAACGAGATACAGAGATATGCAGACAGAAATGACTCAAAGCTCTTTTATGATGCCATGAAAGCAATTTATGGCCCTCAATCGAATCAATCATCACCGGTCCTAAATGCTGATGGCATGGCATTGCTCCCTGATAAAACGCAGATTTTGGAACGCTGGGCACAACCCTTCATGGCCATCTTAAATTATCCATCAACCGTGAACGACCAGGCCATTGCAAGCATACCGCAAGTTACAGTCAACGATAGACTTGACCTTCCACCCAGCTTGGAAGAGGTCAAGAAAGCAACCAGTCTACTGTCCAGCGGCAAAGCCCCTGGATCAGATGCTATTCCTGCTGAGATTTATAAAGCTGGAGGCAGCATGCTGCTACAGAGATTAACAGACCTCTTCCACTCAGTCTGGGATAAAGAACAGATACCACAGGAATTGAAAGATGCCACCATTGTTCACATATACAAGCGAAAGGGAAATCATCAATCATGTGATAACCATAGGGGAATCTCCCTATTATCTATTGCGGGCAAAATCCTGGCTCGAGTCCTGCTCAATCGCTTGACTGTTCATCTCGAATTGCAGGACTTACTTCCAGAGAGTCAGTGTGGTTTCCGAGCAGGCCGCGGGACCGTCGATATGATATTTGCCGCTCGCCAACTTCAGCAGAAATGCCAGGAACAGTACAGTGACCTATACACAACATTTGTTGACTTGACCAATGCCTTTGACACTGTCAATATGGATGGACTATGGAAAATTATGGCGAAATTCGGCTGTCCCGATAAGTTCATCTCAATTGTCCGCCAGTTTCATAAAGGTATGATGGCTCGCGTATTGAATGATGGAGAACCTTTTGAACCATTTCCGGTCACAAACGGTGTCAAACAGGGATGTGTGCTCGCTTCGACACTATTCAGTATGATATTTGCTGCCATGCTGTCTAACGTTACGCATGACAGTAGCGACGGCATACACATCAGATACAGGACAGATGGGAAGCTGTTTAATTTGAGACGATTACAGTCCTTTACAAAGGTGAATGAAACAATGATCTCTGACCTTGTCTTTGCGGATGACTGTGCCCTCAACACCTGCACAGAACTAGACATGCAGAACAATATGAGGAGGCTTTCTGTAGCGTGTGATGACTTTGGTCTTACCATCAATACGAAGAAATCTGAAGTAATGTTGCAACCTGCTCCTTGGAGACCTTACTGTGAACCAAATATCACAGTAAAGAACCAACGTCTCCAAGTGGTGGACAGATTCACTTATCTAGGCAGTACCCTTACCAAAGATGCGAATATCGACGCCGAGGTCAACAACAGAATTGCAAAGGCAAGTGCAGCTTTTGGAAGACTAAGAGTAAATGTCTGGGATCGACAAGGAATTAGTGCCGCCACCAAGATAAAAGTATATCATGCAGTAGTGCTCACTACCCTCCTGTTTGCCTGTGAAACATGGACAGTGTATAGCAGACACGCCAAGAAGCTTAATCATTTCCACATGAGCTGTCTTCGCAAGATACCCAGGATCAAGTGGCATGATAGAGTATCTAATTCTGAGGTCCTCAACAGAGCACATATCTCAAGCATCTACACATTGCTGCAGAGGGCCCAAACTAGATGGGCCGGACATGTTGTTCGCATGCCCGAAAAACGCCTCCCAAAGCAGTTGATGTACAGCGAACTCTCTATGGGTAAGCGAACAGTAGGGGGACAAAAGAAACGCTTCAAAGACACACTGAAAGCATCGTTAAGCAGCTTCAAAATTGATGTCTCCTCATGGGAGACTATCGCACATGATTGCTCTGCCTGGCGGACAAACATTACTCAAGGCGCTCGAATTGCAGAACAGAATTTAGCTGATAAGGCAGAAGGCAAGCGTGCTGCAAGAAAAGTCAGAATGCGCAGCAACACTACTATAGACTCTAACTATGTGTGCCCCGTATGTGGCATGGCCTGTAGGGCCAAAATAGGACTAATTAGCCACATGAGATTACGGCACTGATGTCTCACAATTCAAGTCTGAAGCTGTCGCCATCTTCGCTTGCGATGGGCAACAATTATTATTATACAGTACATGTCGTTTTTACTCCCACCTCAAAATATCATCATCAGCATGATCCTGAAGCCCAGGTAAATTTCCTAAAATTATCCCAGCCAACGGTTTTGACAACAGACACACCATAGTTCTGTCTGTAACATATGGGGTATCTGAAATTACTTCTGCAGTGGGAAAGTATTCCACTGTACCCCCAAAAGTAATGCACTGAACCTCTTTGCCTGTATAATCAGCAGGGTCCACTAATGAACATTGAATCCCCACAGTGGCCGATCCAGTGTCCCTGAGTATTGATACAAGTTGGTTGTTCACAAAACCTTTATCAAAAACCACTGATCCTGTCCCATTATACGAGGACATAACTGGTAAGGGATGTCCACACCGGAGCCTAGGAACTCCTTGTGGATGATACAAAGAATTACATTCAGCACAATTAATACTGTTAGATAAATCTACACTACATGCAGTAGCATGAGTGACACTATAAGTATTCTGCACTGGATTATTGTCATTAACATGTACAACAGCATTAGAACGTTCAGAGTCCCTTGACTGTCTAACGTTATTGTTATGTTGATAACCTCTGTTATTATTCTCTTGATAACCTCTGTTATTATTCTGTTGATAATATCTGTTATAATTCTGTTGATAACTTCTGTTATTATTCTGTTGATAACCTCTGTTATTATTCTGTTGATAACCTCTGTTATAATTCTGTTGATAACCTCTGTTATCACAAGAATTGTCATTATTTGTCCTCTGCCTGACCTGAAATTATATCCACCTCTGTTCTGATATTCAATAGATCTAAAGGATGATAGTGGAGGAAAATATACATCATCATATGAGTTATAACTTCTTTGCTGCTGTTGTGATCTTTTATTAAAGTTATATCTTCCTCTGTAAATGCAATTGTTATGATCTGTATTTACTCGATAGTTTCTATCTATACTATTGGATCTCTGTCTAGGAGAGTTATCCATTATAGTACCAGCTGTAGTGGAGGTCCAGGCTTCCTACAAGGGTACCAGCTGTAGTGGTGGTTCAAGCTTCCTACAAGGTTACCAGCTGTAGTGGTGGTCCAGGCTTCCTACAAGGGTACCAGCTGTAGTGGTGGTCCAGGCTTTCTACAAGGGTACCAGCTGTAGTGGTGGTCTAAGCTTCCTACAAGGTTACTAGCTGTAGTGGTGGTCCAGGCTTCCTACAAGGGTACCAGCTGTTGTGGTGGTCCAAGCTTCCTACAAGGGTACCAGCAGTAGTGGTGGTCCAGGCTTCATACAACGGTACCAGCTGTAGTGGTGGTCCAAGCTTCCTACAACGGTACCAGCTGTAGTGGTAGTCAAGGCTTCCTACAAGGGTACCAGCTGTAGTGGTGGTCCAAGCTTCTTACAAGGCTACCAGCTGTAGTGGTGGTTTCATGCTCCACAAGGAACACAAAATAAAATAATGATAATAATATAGGGGTCAAAGGTCAAGTTAATTCGGATTTCTTCGCAAGTATCCAGCCAAAACATCGTCAGTTTGAAATTTTTTTTCATATTAAAAGAAACACCAAATATCTTATTATGTTTTTGTTTTAAACTTTTACAGACTGTTAGTACTAAAGATAAAAGGCTGAACGTTTCAAAATTACAAAACAATATCATTACAGTGAGGTCGGATTAAAAACTCCAGAGGCGTTAGGCTATTAAGATATTTGCTGCCACTTGTGGTAAAATGGGATTATATAAATATTTATAGGGGACTTAGTGTACTGACTGAGATTAGCTGTGAAGGTATCTGTACATAATATGTGTGGTGTGTTACAGATGACCTTACTTTGCTACCACATTTAGACCTCAGTCAAACTTATTCTGGGCTATTGTGATGACTACGTTGAATGTCTAGGGTTATGATAATGATGAAGTGTAAGTTCACAACAACAACGTACAGATAAATACTTTATTTAAGATTCACAACACTTTACAACACTATGACAAGCACATACATATAACACTCTAGAAGACTAGCTTAAGTAAGTCAAGTGTTAACGTTTAAATTATGTATTAATTTCTTCAAGAATAGATATCCTGATCCAACTACAGAGTGAATCAGGAATCACAATCAAATGTAATTACAATGTCTATGTACACAAATTATACAAAGGATCTTTGTCCTGACATAGAATATTATTACAATATGTGTGTAGTGTTATGCTCTGGTATTAAGAGGTAATACTGGCTTTTGAAGCTATGTTGTTGTTTGTCATCACGACTTCATGTGTTTGTTAATGGTGGAAATAATCTTGAAGGGTTCACAGTTCTTTTTATTTGTAAAACAATATCTTTCCCTCTTGCTTTATTATTACAGTCAATTTTAAGGAGGGTTATACAAGGATGAGCTACTCTGGCTGACGAATTCTTAACTTAGGAGTCGGCGGCAGGAAAACTGTCTCCTCTGCTCGCTTGCTTCTCAGTTATCTTGAAATACACCACTGGTCGATATCTTAGACAAGGAGTCTGCTGCCAGCGCTCTAGATCCAGCAAAACTCAGACAAGGTGCTGCTCTAATACTTCAGTACCACGGTTCCTTTTTCATCTCCATTGCAATAGACAAAGTCAACAAATGTGTCTCTTCCTGAATTTCTCTTTCCAAATATTTTTTCAGGAGATCCACATGATAGATTTTTTCTTTCCCCTTCTTATCTATCTTATAATTTGTTCTAGACACCTTCTCTAGAACTGTATATGGACCTTGCCATCCAATTTGCAACTTCTTCTGACTACCGGGTAGAAGAAGCAGTACCTTCTCTCCCACAGCCAATTTTCTGTCTTTAGCTTTCTTGTTGTAATAGGCAGCATGTTTTTTCCTGGCTTGTCTCAAATTTTCATTGGCAAGTTTCCAGCCAGTTTTTAAACGAGTGGTCAGCTCATTCACATATTGGTATGATGATGTAACATTTTCTTCTGCGTTTTCATCAGTCCACGTTCTTAACAGTTACATATTTTTCCTGGCACATGTCAGGTCTCTTGCACTTAAAGCACTGATGTGATGACTTTTCTTCCCAAAATCATCATGCACAAATCGACCGCTACCAATTTTTCTCTTGGGGCTTTCTCCCCACTTAGAATTCTTGATGAGAGATTTCCTCTCTACATCTTCTTCCTCCAGTTTACCTAAGTCCGATTGAGGGATTTTCGGCTTATTCTGGGGTAAGACATCTTTTTGCACTATCTGCATAGTGGCCATAGCAAAACTGTCACTTGAAGATTGTCCGTGAAAAGGGGCTTCCCAATCCACTTGGTCCACTTTATTATTCTTTCTATTGTCAGGCCTACGTTTGCCCCGTGGCGTGTCCAGGTCCTGATCAATGTTCCCACTTGTGTGTGTTCCCTCATGTGCTATGCTACACCTTTCTACAAAATTCACAATGTCCCACCTTGCCTTGGGCCAATAATAATTTTGAGCTACCTTTTGGATGATGGTACCTATTTTTTCACGGTCCCCATCTTTTCTCACATGTAAACTCCTTATTAAGTCTGTCCTATACCTTTTAGGAAGTACCAGCTGTCCCTGACCTTTGGATCTAGTTCCAGTCTTCCGGTATATCAGTTTGTTTTTCATATAGAAGTCTCCTTTTCCTGGAGGTGTGTGACAATTGAACAATTTTCTAAAACAAGGCTTGAGGGTCTTATCCCCAGCCTGCGCCTTCCTCATCTCTTCTGGAGCGGTATTTATCATAATATCCTTCTCCTTTCTTGAGGTCGACCTGACCTGAAAGGTGGCCATATACACAGGTTTCCTTCTGCAATGGTCAGTATCATGATTGTCCATCCGACAATTTTTACACCACCTCCTTTTTTGGTTGAAAGATTTTCTTTCATCAAATTTTCGTTCATCGAATTGTGGGGTTTTATTTTTATTTTCATACCGTGGCCTATCAAACTGGTGCTTACCGGTGTTCTGATCTCTATGATCAAACGTATTAAAGTTTTGTGGTGCCTTAAAATAGTCTACCTGTTTCTTTTTATTACCTGTTACCTCTGTTTGAGCTGCTTGATATCTTTCAGCAACATTTAGTAACTCACCCAGCCTCTCTGCACCTTGTTCTGTGAGAAACTTTCTCAGGTCTGGAGCCATGGACTCTCTTAGTTGTTCTATAAGGATCATTTCCTTAAGATCTTGGGTTTTTCCCAGAGAAGTCCATTTCTCCAAGTATGTCTCTAACCGTGCAGAGAACTGGTGATATGTTTCTCCTGACAGTAGTTTAGCATTCCTAAATTTATTTCTATAAAATTCTCCATTCTTTTCATATCTTAACAAAAAAGCCTGCTTTAACATGTCATAATTTTCTTGATCATCTCTGCTCATCTTGGCGAAAACTTCATAAGCTGTACCACGAAGCCCTTGAGATAACTTTAAGCTCCACCTTTCTCTCTCTAACCCATACGTGGTAGCTAATAGTTCATATCTATTTAGATAGCTCTCAATATCATCTTCCTTCTCAACAAAATGATCTAGATGAAAATTCATAGCTGAGGTTAAGGCTCCCTGACTAGCAGTGGCATCGGAGGTAAAGTGACTGGCACCATTTTCAGGAGCATGGCCTTGAAATTCCAACTCCCTTAGTCGTAATTCGTGCTCCCTTTGTAATCTCCTCTCCTCGTTTTCTGCTTCCCTTTCTGCAGCCTGTCTCCTTTCTTCTCTTTCTGTAGCTAGTCTCTTTTCTTCTCTTTCTGTAGCTTGTCTCTTTTCTTCTCTTTCTGTAGCTAGTCTCTTTTCTTCTCTTTCTGTAGCTTGTCTCTTTTCTTCTCTTTCTGTAGCTTGCCTTCTGTCCTCTGCTTCCCTTTCCGCCTTTTTTTCTTTTAATTTGAGCCTTGTAATCTCCCTATCTGCCTCCAATGCCTTAGCCTCAGCCTCAATCTGCAACCTCTTAAGTTCTTTTTCAGCCTCTAACTTTCTTTCAGCCTCTTTTTCTAATCTTTTTTCTTCACGTTCAATAAATTTGTCACATTCAGTAGTGACATAAGCAATCATAACTTGCCCGTCCATTCCTAACTCTTTAGCAGCCTGCATAGCAGCAGATCGAAATTTTGCTAGGTCCACCATTTTCTAATAGGCAAATGTATACAATATTTAACCAAACAATTTTATCTATGTCTAATTAACTAAGGACAACCACAAGCACTGAGAGCTCAACCTTATTTTTCCACCCAAGAATACCTTTTACATTTTTATAATTTCCAGAAGTGAATTACTCCCAATATATATGCCAAGGAAAGGTTCAATATCCCGGACGAGCCCCCACTATATGTGGTAAAGTGGGATTATATAAATATTTATAGGGGACTTAGTGTACTGACTGAGATCAGCTGTGAAGGTATCTGTATATAATATGTGTGGTGTGTTACAGATGACCTTACTTTGCTACCACATTTAGACCTCAGTCAGACTTATTCTGGGCTATTGTGATGACTACGTTGAATGTCTAGGGTTATGATAATGATGAAGTGTAAGTTCACAACAACAATGTACAGATACATACTTTATTTAAGTATCACAACACTTTACAACACTATGACAAGCACATACATATAACACTCTAGAAGACTAGCTTAAGTAAGTCAAGTGTTAACGTTTAAATTATGTATTAGTTTCTTTCAATAATAGATATCCTGATCCAACTACAGAGTGAATCAGGAATCACAATCAAATTTAAACACAATGTTTATGTACAAACTTTATACAAAGGATCTTTGTCCTGACATATAATATTATTACAATATGTGTGTAGGGTTGTGATGTAGTATTATGAGGTAATACTGGCTTTTGAAGCTAGGTTGTTGTTTGTCATCACGACTTCATGTGTTTGTTAGTGGTGGAAATAATATTGAGGGATCACAGTTTCTTTTTATTTGTCAAACAATAACTGTCCCTCTTGATTTAGTATTACAGTCAATTTTAGGGTGGGTTATACAAGGGTGAGCTTCTCTTGCTGACAAATTCTTAACTCATATGTCGGCGGCAGGAAAACTGTCTCCTCTGCTCGCTTGCTTCTCAGTTATCTTGAAATACACCACTGGTCGATATCTTAGACAAGGAGTCTGCTGCTAGCCCTATTGATCCAGCAAAACTCAGACCAGGTGCTGCTCTAATACTTCAGTACCACGGTCCCTGAAATAAGAAGGTTGTACCTCCTTCTTTAGAACTAATATATCATATCTATTTCCACACTGAAGTACAGGACATTACAAACACAGAGTTCACCGCTGTATGCCAACTACTAGCTTCTCATGTGACAATATACCAGTATTCCTCTCCCTAATGGTTACAACGCCTCTACAATTCCAGCTGTACTTCCTTCTATACAATAAGATAGGTGTCATGTTACTAAATGGCAATCCCATATATGCCACTGCAGTTATACTCCTCTCTGACAATCTTTTACATGGTGGAGCAATATCTAGGCTTTGCCTTCTGTTTGCTACTGAACCACACACATACAGACACAATTTATCAATTCATATTCAATTTTCATTTAATATATATATATATATACATATATATGAAATATGTCTAGCTTACCACAATTCAAGGAAATATACACAAGTACGTTGACTGGCGATGAATTCTGGCACAATTTTGATCTGCCTTTTCCCAGACTTTTATTTAGAAAAATATTAGCTTGCTCGCCACGCACTTGCTTCTCACAAACTATATTTTCAAAACTGGCCCTGAACTGACGCTTCTATTTGACTATATTGAACTCTCTAACCAATGAGACCATGTTTACAAGAGCCTTTGAAAAAACTTTACCCATCCTACCGTAGCCATTAACAACCAACTAGTATTTGCAGTCCGACTAATCAGGTTTCGCCTTACATATTTCTACAGCCAATCAAATCGTATCTAACTTGTTGGCCTCCTTCCCCTAAAGCAGTGTTGTTCAAACAGCCAGTATGAGCAAATATGATCTTGTGCTGTCAGACAACCTCACTATAGTATTTTGGCTATAATTTATTAAGTACTAGACCATTTGCGTAACACATAACATATTCTTTGTCAGCAAGGCTTAAGGTACAAGAATATATAAGTTTAATGGGGTTAAGTGGCTTCGTTCAAAATATGTATTATTCTAGGATAGTCGTGTATTTGTTCCTTTTTATTTTCCTCGAACCGCCACCTGTCCTGCCTTTTCGACTGTTCTGTCGGTATAAAGTCAGGATTTTAGACGTAAAACAGTATTGTGTCATGTTTCCTAATAAGCATTCAACATGTTTTTTAAAACCTTACCTCCTATCGTTAGTGTTTTTTATCACTGTCTATTTGAAAAAAAATCAAGCCTGCATGCCTTTCGCGTGGGGTGGCATTACTTTTTAAATCGCGAGACGACATGGTAGCATTGCATGCGTTCCTCCGTGCATCTGTCTCTCTCTCTCTCTTCTAAGCCCGTCTGTCTTTTAGGTTAACGTAGTGTATATAATGACATTAATGGTAGTATTATATCTAGGTCATTAAGCAGTTTGCGTATCTCAAGGTTTTCTAAGAAACACAGTACCAGTTTTATTTTTAGAAACGCGTGTAGTTTATGCAGTAGGCTTTTGCTATCAAACGTGGAAGCGTTACAATTATGCAGACGAAGTAGAAAAAGGGGATCTCTGGTTCAGCCATTATGGCGTTCTACAACGCAGGTGTACGCTATTGGGAAAAGCACTGGTCTTTTACCATTCTTCTTTCCCTCTATTAAATTACTTCGTTAGGCTTTACATTTATTTTCTCATTTATATATGTGGATTAGAATTTTTCACGACACCACTCTCCAAATCTTCTGAAAAATAAGACTAGAAAAAACAAACTAATAGGACTTCAATGAAAAATCCACATCAATCATAGACACGCATAGTTAAGCGTTTGATAGAATCGCATCATTGGTTGCCATGGAAACGGCAGCCATATAGGTTTATATTTTTCTATTCCAATTTATTTGTATTCATTAGTCTTTCAATACCAAATTTTAACAGAATGTTTATCATTATATTTTAAAACCGTTATCAGATTGGAATTACGATAACTTGAGTAGATCCTAAGATATTGAACATTGAAGCTTGTATCTAAAATTAGTAACCATTTGTTTCAAAACTGCACGATATTATTTGCAATAAATCAAAATGTTGATAATATATCAAAAATCGGATCTAACGAAAGTTTTACTATCGTATAGAAAGTATTTGAGTCAAATGTCATTTTGATTGACTAAAAGATGTGCAAGTTATAACACCATTAGTAACAAGGTTGTGAGAAAATCTTGATTTCTTCATAGGAAAAGCACAATTTCTGAAGAAAATACTATTTACAAAATCAAAATCCGCCTCCTTAGAATGTATTATATCAAATGTTGTTTACAGGTGTAGATTGAGTGGAAGATAAATTATCTGACTATAGACTAGACACAATTGACATTAGAATGTATTATAACATATGTTGTTTACAGGTAAAGATTGAGTGGAAGATAAATTAACTGACTATAGACTAGACACAATTGACATTAGAATGTGTTATAACAAAAGTTGTTTAAAGGTGTAGATTGAGTGGAAGATAAATTATCTGACTATAGACTAGACACAATTGACATGTTTGTGCTGTTTTAACTTAAAATGGGCTGTAGCTCTTCCCCTTAACGTCCATAACCTTCGACATTTGCTGATGGAGACTGAGAACTAACGTGTTTGCCTGGAGCTTAATTCTCTCGAGTCTAATCAACACTAATTATAACAATAGGAAGGTATCCAGACAATCTTAAAGTATATATCTATCATAAGTTAATTATTTAATTAACTAGCGTCAGTGATCTTGTCTTTCTTTGACAGTCCGTGGCTATTAATACTTTTTTTTTCTACTGACAGGTAGATATAGCTGCCTTTACATTGTCCATACTGGTTTGTTGATTGAGTAGTGCCAAAGTAAATATTATTTTAACTAGCTGAACAAAATTATATAATTATAAAAATACTACGTTATTGGAGGTTAGTAAATATGGAAGCTGTTATAATTGTTAAAGTTTTCTATTAGTATTTTATAAATAAATTTTTTTTTAAATACACGTTATGGCTCGAGCGTAGTTCTGAACTCTTTTGTATTATGTAACCTCTTGATGCTACTTTACTAAGATCAACCTAATAATAATAAACAGCGCACAGTGTTGTCAGTGCTAAACACCACACAGTGTTGTCAGTGCTAAACACCACACAGTGTTGTCACTGCTAAACAGCGCACTTCATCAATCTCTTGAACATACTGTATTACAAAACAACGCAGACAAATGTCAGCGGCCACTGCTCTAATAGATACACACCTTTATAACTATATAATTGAGATACTTACCCATTCATGACGAAATACCAGTACTGTTTTGTTACGCACAGAATTTTTCTAAGACTTTGTATAATTAACTTGCCTGAATTGTACACTGTAATTTTTTCTTGGTCGAAGGTAAATAACCCTTGTTTGACTGTGATTAAATTTTCAATGGTGGTTACCTTCTCTTGTGTCGTGACTCGCCGGTCCATTTTTTTCGATCGATGTCAGGTCATTCTCCTTATATGGTAGCGTCGGTCAACTGTTTCTTGGAATGATTGAAACCAGAGTTGATGTTTTATTCCCTGTCCATATAAGGCGTGATTTCGTTATATCTTTGCCTGGAATGTCTCCTACATCGTCTCGTTTTGAGTCTTACTCAGGTGTATGCGTTCTGCGCATGTCTGAACTTTAAGTGAGTTGGAGAAATCTTCCGGTCAGGGGATTCGACAAGATGTTTTGAGCAGAGAGGACGCATCCTGCGTCTGTGATCTTTTGATAGGGAATTGGTAGTCCTCCTATGAGTTAGTTTAGCTAATGAGGTCTTTCCCTATATGATTCGAAAACGCCTGGAGGCGTATGTGTTGTTGTGTGATTTCGAAGCAAGGTAATACCCTCCTTATGTTCAAATCTGTAATCTATTTTGATGTTTGACATTGGTCGTTCTCTGCTCAGTTACCAGTTACAGGAAGGAGAGGTTCTTCTACTAGAGATTACACCCCAGGTATCTTCATACCTGAGATTTAGATGTATACGGGTCATGCTAGGCCCAGAGAACAGTTTCTATGCTCTTTAAACTTCGCAATGCTAGCGACGGTATCTACAGCGAGGGTAGATTTAGAAAATCTACAAAGGTCAATCTGACCTGTACTCTTGAAACGCCATTCCCGTTCGTTCAGTGGTGAACTCATTTACATATCTGATCGGATAGCATCAGAGAGGAGTTTGTTAGACTTATGTACATTATGATATGAAGCTGACGCTGTTGTAAGCTGGAATATATATATATATATATATATATATATATATATATATATATATATATATATATATATATATATATATATATATATATATATATATATATATCAGCTCATAGGATTTGCAAGATCCATTGAAAAACTTTATGTATGCACATTACCATGTACTACAGTGACTATGACTTATGTAAAATCGATGTACAGTACCTGTCTTGTGGCGTCAGAAAATAAACGATGGAAAACGTCAATAGCAGTTTACACCCTTCTATGACTTTTCATGTCATACCACATGTGTTGTGAACCTGTGAAACCACATCACCTACACTCGCAGCCAGCACGCATAAACCAGACAAGACACCTCACACTCCATCCTATAACCTACCTGGTGTCTATAGGGGTGGGACTTTATATGGCTACACACTAGCAACGACTGTGGACTTATACCTGCAACATTGGTGGCTTACCGTTCATAGTGGCCAGTAGTCAGCCATAAACCACCCTTATCATTTTTGGTGGCCAATAACTGGTTTTGTTTGGTACCAGCACTATCGGGGTCAGTAACCCATGCGGTACTCAGCAATCAAGTTCATGATCTACACTTACTTAAAGAAATCTACATATTCGATGACATATTTTGAAAGTACCCGGCGTTGCTGCATTTAGATGGATTTTGAAAGTACCCGGCGTTGCCGCATTTAGATGGTCAAGTGCCGATTGAATCAATTTTGCCGCATTCAGATGGTCAAGTGCCGATTGAATCAATGTTGCTGTAGTTCGAAGTTCAAGTGCCGATTGAATCAATTTTGCTGTAGTTGAAGGTCAAGTGCCGATTGAATCAATTTTGCTGCATTTAGAAGGTCAAGTGCCGAGTGAAGCTTGTTGCTGTTACATCTGAGAAGTACAAGTTCCATACTTTCTGCAATACTTCATCTGAGGTTCAAGTTAGTAACCGTCGTCTTTGCTGTGTTATGGATGCAAGTTCAGATGTGCGATCAACGTTGGATCATCTATCCTTAGAATGCTGATCACCAACTGTTCTACACCGTGTTGACGATAGGAAATTAATAAGATAAGTGGCCTGTTTTGTTTGTGAACTGTGCCCTTATAATCTAACTGAGCCTTTTGTATTTTCACATTCTAACTGTTGATATGTTATATGTTTACATGTTATATGTTATTTGTATATTTATTGTTTATATTTCAGTGGGAGGTTGGGTGTGTGACTAATATAAGATATTCCACGTGATAGATGTCTTATATTAGTGTTCAGTAGGAGCAATTTTCTTAATTGAAAATTTGCATGCAACATCTGTTGCTATTTTTGTTAGTTGTGACGAGGTGTGCTTTTTCTTCGTTGTTTGCTAACATTTTTCTGTTCTTTAGTTTTGATTTTATTTGTTTGTATTTGTAGGTCTACTCTTTTCTATTATTCAGTTTTATACACCATTTTCGTTTATACACTGTGACGTCATTTGTTGTTTACCCTTTTTCGCATTTGTCATCACATTCTTTGTGATATTTTTTTTCGCTGTTTATTTAGTTGACTTTTGCGAATGTTTTCGTATTGTCTTTGATCTTTGTTATTGTTTACATTGTCTTGGATCTTTGTTATTGTTTACATAGTTCTTAGTTAACTCACAATGTGCTGGACATATGGGTTTTTCCCGTACAAAGTCGAGGGTTCTTGCGGCTTTCTTTTGGCCATTTGTGAGCAAGGACATACGTATTTACTGTCGATCTTGCAAAGTATGTCAGGAGGTCAAATCTAAAGGACCACGACATACTGCGCCTATCCAGACTGCTGACATTCCTATTCGGCCGTTTCAGAAAATGGTAATAGATATTATTGGTCCTTTTAGGATCAAGTCGGCCAGAGGACATCAATTTATCCTTACATGTGTCGATATGTGCACACGTTGGCCAGAGGCTATACCTCTTAAGAGCATCTCCACTGCTGATATCGCAGACGCTCTTTGGCTGATATTTTCTCGCTTGGGATTCCCCAGAGAAATATTGTCAGACCATTGCACTCAACTTATATCTGACACTATGTCACAGGTAATGTCTATCTTACATATTAAAAGGTCTCTCAGCAGTATCTATCACCCAATGTCTAACGGGTTAGTTGAGCGTTTGAATAGAACACTCAAGACTTTACTTGGGAAGATAACTGAGGATCATCCTCATGATTGGGACAGGGTTTTACCCGCGGCTCATTTTGCTTATAGAGAGGTCCCCAATGAACACACAGGGTTTTCTCCTTTTGAACTTGTCTTTGGCGCGCGACCGCGCGGCCCTATGTCTTTACTTCACGATCTTATCACTGCCGATAATATTAGCGATGACACTCAATCTTCTTATGAGTATGTCATTGTTCTTAGGCAAAAGATCATCGAGGCATGCAAACTAGCAACTTCTTCATCCGAATTTGCTAAAGAAAAAGCAAGGCTATTTGCCAATAAGAACAGATGTCTACGACAACTTTGTCCAGGTGACAAAGCACTCGTCCTACTTCCTTCAAGGGAGAACAGACTTCTTATTGCATGGAATGGTCCGTATACAATAGTCTCTAAAATTTCCGACGTCAACTATGTTGTCGATATTGATGGAAAGCATAAGACTTTCCACATAAATATGCTCTCGGAATTTCATGAACGACCTGACTATTTGCAGACTATTTTCCAGGCGACGGACGATTCTCCAGTACCTCATGGTCATTACTCATTCCTGTCAGTTATACAGGATGAGGAAACTACTTTTTCTTATGTCAATCTTCCTCTTCCTGTGATCCCACTTCATTCTACGGAATCTTGGAAAAACGTTACCGTTTCTCCTAATCTTTCCGCTGAGGAACATCGGCAAGTCTCTTCGATGTTACAAACATTTCAGGATGTCCTTACCGACATCCCGGGACACACACAATGTCATTGAACATGACATAGTACTTACTGACCATAATCCTATCAGAGTCAAACCCTATCCTATACCTATCCATTTTCAGTCACAAGTCGAGAAAGAATTGGATGAGATGATACGATTGGAAATAATCGAACCATCCACTTCAGCATACTCTTCGTCCATGGTTATTGTACGAAAGAAAGACAATAACATTCGCATTTGCGTTGATTATCGCAAATTGAACCAAGTTACGAAGTTTGATGCTGAACCTATGCCTTCGCTAGAAGAGCTACTAAACAAACTTTCTAATTTTAGATTCTTTACCAAACTTGACTTGTCGAAAGGTTATTGGCAAGTTCCTTTAACTGAACGAGCCAAACCTCTTACTGCTTTTTCTACATTTATAACCCTCCACTCCCAAAGGAGCATAGGCCTTCAACAAACACATGCCAAGTCCTCCTGTCCCGTGCCATCATCTCAAGTTCTTTCCATGTTCTCCTCATCATTTTCACCTCTGTTTCCAACTCTCTTCTCCATGTACTTCTTGGTCTTCCTCTGCCTCTCTTGCCCTGGGGGTTCCAGAACAAGGACTGCTTTGTAATGCTATCAACAGGTTTCCTCGGTGTGTGTCCTATCCATCGCCATCGTCTTCTTCTCATCTCTTGTTCCACTGGCACTTGTCTAGTTCTTGTCATCAGTTCCACGTTGGTAACCTTGTCATACCATTTTAATCCCTCTATTCTACGCAAGCACCCATTTATGAAAGTCTGTAGCTTTTTGGTTGTTGTCTCTGTTGTTCTCCATGTCTCCGAGCCATACAATAGGACTGACTTCACATTTGAGTTGAAGATTCTTATTTTCGTGTTGGATCCGATTTCTCTTGATCTCCATATATTTCCCAATGCAATGAAAGCTCCTCTTGCCTTTTGTATTCTTATTTTGATATCGCTGTCTGTCCCTCCAACTTTGTCTATATTACTGCCAAGATATGTGTATGATTCTACATCTTGAATTGGTGTTTCTTCAAGTTCAACCCTGTTATCATTACCTGCATTTATTCTCATTATTTTTGTCTTTTCCCTGTGTATTTTCAGAACCAATTGCTGTGACCTCTCATCGAGTGTTTTCAATTTGTCCTGCATCTGATTACGGTTATGGGACAGAAGAGCCAAGTCATCAGCAAAATCCAGATCATCCAACTGCTTAGTCAGAGTCCACTGGATTCCATTTCTGTTGTGTGTTGTCGATGATCTCATAACCCAATCTATTACCAGCAAGAAAAGAAATGAAGACAAGAGGCATCCCTGTCGCACTCCTGTTCTTATCCCAAACGGTTCTGTAAGCTGTCTGATACACCCCCCTTTACTCTGATTTCCAATAAATGTAATTAAACGTTAATGTTATTATGTCTTTGAAACCACCGCTGATAACGGCGCTAAGTCTAAATGTTATAGTCTCTGTTTACACCCACTGTTGCGACTGTAGGGGTTTGGTCTATATCATCGCCACACAGGCTAATTCAATATATGTGTGCTGCTGTCCTGTCACTGTGTCTGGAATGTTGACCTGGGTGTGTGTTGATATGTTCGCACACCACGGTACGTACATAAGAGTACATGCAGGAGTCAAAAAGGGTTGCAAACGTCTAGAACAGTTCGATACTGTTTATTCCGTTACAACACAGATACGATGACATAAATGACACACATTCGACAGCAAAACACGAATCATAGTATATAATTTCCACACTGCATCAATACCTAATACGGCCTGTCCTAATCCTGGACTTATAATAGCTTAATAGCTTCATACATCTCCACACTGCAGTTAATATATAATATGGCCTGTCCTAATCCTGGACTTATAATAGCTTAACAGCTTCACAAATCTTCATACTGCAGTTAAACATAATATGGCCTGTCCTAATCCTGGACTAATAATAGCTTAATAGCTTCATACATCTCCACACTGCAGTTAATATATAATATGGCCTACAAAAGTACCTTAATACACAGCGAAGCCTGCATCACCCGGCAGCTTCATTAATCTTCAAAATATGGCCTACAAAAGTACTTCAATACATAGCAAAGCCTGCATCACACGGCAGCTTCATTAATCTTCAAAATATGGCCTACAAAAGTACTTCAATACATAGCAAAGCCTGCATCACACGGCAGCTATAATAAGGTTCATATGGCCTAAATAAATCTTCACTGCAGTGTATCACATAGGCTGTACACACAGCGAAATATATAAGTCGACATTTTCTCAAATCCTACGTAGGCATACATTATCCAAAAAACACTGGGACTCGACCTACACGGTCCACGCCCAAAACACAACTCCCTCAATCACACACTAGTCCCGCCAAAAAACCCGTCACGAGATTCGGTTGTCTTGAACACCGTTCTCGATAACACATGCAGACTAGCGAGCTATTCACATGACTCAAAACAGTACAGAATAAATACATTAAACAGCGTTCACACGCTTATCTGTACTCTGTCACCCGAAAATAGGAAAAGATAATTCTATCCTAAAGTCAAACAAGTATCCGCTTAATCAAGCGTTGCAACTCGAAATTTAATATGTTCAAAACATTCTAAAGATTACTTCCCCTCCATAAGTTCCACCTGCAACAGTTACCACTCGCTCCGGGAAAAAAAATGATTCTATCATTTTTTTTTAAAAAATAACTCCCAAAAACGAAAAATTTAGAAGACAATTAAGCTCTAACGTATGCCTACAAAAATATCTTATTTTAAATCAAATTATATCTACAACAAATATCAGCATTAAAGTGTAAAGTAGCAATTAAAGCATACAGCATAATCAGCTAAGTATAAAAAGTAATTAGCTAAATATACAAATATGATCAGTTTCAGTTCCAAAATTAAGTTACGTATATTTAGTACAAACCAAACCGAAAACAACCAATCGAAAGAGAAAACACAAGATCAATCAAAAGAAGAATGATCTGTAAAAAAAAAAAAGGAAAGTAAGAACTCAACAATACCATATACTCATAATTAAGTTGGACAATTACATGTAAAATAAATACAACTATCATAAGTAGATATGTTATATCAAGTCATATAACCACTCCAACAATACAAAGAATAGAGGTATAAGTGTTGAAAGAAGACAAAGTATACAAATAGAATCAAGTAAAACGAAGATGAGGTACGAAATTATAAACAAGATATGAAATCCATACCGAAAAGACAACAGAAAAGGAGGAATGAAATGAAGAATAGTTACCAAAGACAGATAGAAAGCAAAGGCACGAACGCAAAGAAAGTCAATAACAGTATATACTAATAACTGTTTTGATCAGATAACCTATTCAAAAATAAATATATAAACATGATCGAAAGGCACAACACAAAATATCAAAGTATATCTATACTAATACCACCAAAAATAATTTATAACTAAACAAAACCTAATAAGTAATTTAACTAAGTTATAAGAGTTATACAAAACTAACATAAATAAATTATAGGCATCGAACAAACAAGTAATAGCATTACTATAACTAATACGACCAACGCACAATCAAGCGCTAAAAATAAAAAATACATCATAATAAAAAACAACTTTTTACAAGAACTAATCAAACTACATATCAATGATATCACGAAGTCAAATGCTGGGCACACCCAAAAAAAAAAAAAATTACAATGCCAAAAAAAAAAAAAAAATCATTTTTTTCAACAGTACCGTACAAACATTTTTCTCGATAAGTTACATAAAAACAGTATTTAATTTTTAAGTAATTCAGTAATACTTTAAGTAAAGCCTAATAATGAAATCAATATTTTAACAAAATGAGTGAAATATAAAACAAAAATCCTATCCCGAAGAAACCTTTAAATCAACACATGTAAATTTAATCTATCCTTTAAGTTCTTTCTGCTGACAATTACGTTCAGCTCCGTACAATGCTATTTAGGTATAACTCTATCTCTTACTCAAATCGATAAGATATACATTATAAATAAATCTACCCTTTGATGCTAATATGAAATATAAAAAAGGTTCTATAAAAATATCTACAAAAAATTAAGTTTTTTTTTTTTAAAATAATCTGCTAAGAAAATAATCTACATGTCTGACTGGCAAGAAAATCAAGTTCTGGAAAATCGAAGTTTCACAAAAAGTTAACAAATCCAAATACAAGATCATGTATGATACATGCAAGCTATTTTCAAAATTACATTTCACAACATACCAGATAATACACATCTTCTCTGTATGTTCTATATATTAATTAATCATGACATCAAAACATAAGAAAAATATAAATTAAGTGAATAACGAACACTCAGGACTATCTAAAAGTAACCACTACATCAACACAATAAATGAGTTTGTGCAATCTCATCATGTACAAAACTATCCTAAACAACACAGTTGCAAAAATTCTAAGTTGAACAGAGTAGTATAAAGGATAATAATTACATACTACACATTATCAACACAATAATATATAAATAGCATAAAAATGTATTAATACATCATCAAAATACAGACATATAAAAAACAATTAAAAAATTTATGGCAATCAAATGATGCATAGAAATAATCATTACAACAAAATTATATGTTATTTCAAAACAACAACATGTCATGTACTAATATAGAATACAAAAAATTATCATCTTCACATTAAAAAAAAATAAATCAGACGCGAAGTCTCCCACTCTCTTGTAAACATGCTTGACCTTCAGAAAGTAACCATCAGATTTTAGTTTGACGCTGACAGGTTTCGGTTGACTACTCGAGCGGAAAGTTGACTCACATTTCTGACCGTCAATATGTCACAGAAGCCTTGACCCTTATCGTAACGTAGCTTCTGTCAACAAATACAAATGAAAATTTCCATTTTACTGAATAGTGAAATTTAATGAAAAGAAATAATAACAGAAAAACTGATGTCGTCCGAGCTGCCCCTATCATGACGTCACAATATACTCAACTAGGTTACACGTGCGTCCAAAGCGTAGAAACGTAACACCCGGTCTCTTCACGATGTCACTAGCTCTCTCTATCACATATAGATGTCATAGAATTCTTGGGGACAACATGACCGACCTTGAATGTCACCGCTGCCTTACGCTGAAACAAAGTCTCACATTCACAACAACAAGTAGAGCAAGCAATAGTATTCAAGCATCCACTGTTATTTTTACTCTGTTTACTTTGATTATAAATGACTCTGGGCTCATGTTGAACAAAATTAGCACAATTGCGCTTATTATTTGATCTATGATCAAAATACTTATTATTACCGTTGCCTTGTTTACAAATAATCACTTTAGTCTTTTGTTGAGGAACATTATTCTGGTGATGTAAAGCAACATTTGAAAAGCTATTATCTCTATCATACTTTCCAACATTTTTACAATCAAAACTTTGAGATTTGTTAAATTGTCTACAGTATCTAGGAGAAGGAAAATTATTATTTACTGATCTCCCTTGGTACTGTTTAATCTTGGGGTTATCTCTCTTTCTAGAACTGTTTTTCTTTTCCCTTATGGGAATATATTTACCAATAGTTTCAAACTGACTGTGCTGAGTTTGACAACTGCCAGAAACAATAGTATCTCTATTGTTCCGCATATAGGTTTCATCTTTGGAACAAGTAGTAATAGTCTCAACACCCGCTATTAATTTCTGAGTATTTCCAGTAGTAGAGAAATATTTGTTCTTATGAATCTTGACCTGAAATTTATCACCTATCTTTTCCTGACCAACAGAACTGGCTGTTACACAAGAATCTTTGTTGGTCTGACGCCAAGAATTATTACTGGAACTACCAGTAATATTAGAACTTTTAAAGTTGTATTTACCACGATAAGATCTATCTTTACCATGAATGAAATCTCTCTGAGCAAAAAGTGTATGGGGCTGACTTTTCGCAACTTTCTGTCTATCATTGTGAACATTGACAAAAGAGCACCTTTTGTTTTTCAAAACCATATCTAGTAAGCCAAATATTCTTTCCCTTGCTTCCGCAATTTCATTATCTTTAAGTGAAATCGTTTCACTTAACCTTTTATTTAACTCCTTAACAGCCAAAACTTTGTCGCTTTCTTCTGCTAGCAAATTTTCAATTTTAGCGACCTTCTCTTTCTCAGCCGTCAACTCCACTAAAGTCTCTTTCTCGTACTGTTCTTTATTTGCCCTCAACTGAGTCAACTCTATCTGAAGTGTTTCAGTCTGGACATCATCATTGTTTTTCATAATCTCATTACTCTTCTTGGGGGGTACAATATTCATCTCCCCAATTTGATCACTGAGCATCGCATTATCATTCATCACCTCATGAAGCATTTCTATGTAAGTCTTCTCACAGACATTTCTCTCAACCTTCAATTTCTCATACATCTCTTTCTGTTCTTGAAGTTCCCGCGTGAGATTACCTATCTGAGTTTCCAAGTCTTGGACTTTGCTTAAAGCTGAATTTAATGTAGCTTGTGCACTAGAAAGTTCTGAGTTTGATTCAAGTATCTCACTTTTAAGCCTATACACAGTTGCCTGTAGTTCGTTCTCTTTAGCAACACCTTCTAGGAAATTCTCTCTTTGCTGTAGAGCACTTTGTTTGTTTACTTTTGCTTGTTTCTCAATTCTCAATTCCCTTTCCTGCTCATCAGATGTATGGTTGTGGATTATTTTGAACATGCTTTGCATTATATGTCCGTGTTCACGTTCAATATACTGTTGCAAAAACACACGAAGGTGCCGTAGCAAATTCACCAAATCCTTGGCCATTACCAAATTGCAAACAAACTTAAAGTTGTGTTCAGCAAATAACTCCAGGGATGTTGACACATTAATCAAAAAATCATCCATTATCCATTCTCCAAGTCGTGCACCTCTCAATCCCTTACCATCTCTACCTACCACCAATGCAGACTCCAACATAGGCCTTATATCTGTAGGGCACATGGTGATTCACTTACTTAATCAACTATATATAGTAATCACTTATAGTTATGACAAATTACTGTCGCAAAAGGTTTGACAATTACCCTTCCAGCTCACAAAGTTAACTATTTGTCAAGAAATGAGCTTATTCCTCAATTCTGTATCACCAATTCCTTTTTATAGCACCTTTATCAAGTCACATCATTATCAGGAAAATCGACATATGTCAACAGCCATTAACACCTATGCATCAAATCTTAATCATATGTCAAATTAGACATAAACAACAATAATAACAAAATGAGCAATTAGGGAGGCCCAGCGACATATATGAAGTGACACAATTTACACAAGACACAATCACTTATCTGTCAATGATCCCGCTTCTTTTCCGCCACGACACTGGATATGACATAGACTGCTAAAACCTCCACTGCGGGAAAGCACTGCAACTTGATTCGTTTCTCTTCAGGTAATTTCGTCAATATGATATGTGCTTAACAATGCACAAGTTGACAGGAACCATAATACAGCACACACTGCAACTCTTGACTCTTCTGTAGTCTGAAATGCACACGGCAACTCCGTGTATCATAACATCTTGAACTTGTGATGGTGACAACTGGCACAGGTAACCCGAATATTGCAGAAATCTGTCACAACCCGTACAAATGCTGGTACAAATACTGTCCAAGTCTAATTGAACTTCCTTGACCCCTGCAGACGTTGTTGTCGTCTATAGGCATGAAATAGGACGTCAATTGCTACTGGTGTAAAGTTGCCTTCTACCAAATAAAGCGTGCGTCGTTTCTCAAATGCGCCACCCAGGCAGATAATAACTAGGTCACAGTTCTGAAGTACAGGAGATTCAAGCCACGCCTACATAAGGTCAATTATAACAAAGTCAAGTGTTCTACACTCTTGTCACGTGCAAGTCATATGTATTATTTTCAACTTGTAGTGACTGATCCTCTAGATATGTTATGGTCTGGTGGACAAAATTTGATTCACTTTATCCTCTTGCTTCAAGTACATATCACTGTAGAGGTAACAATTTCTTAATCGTATACGCCACTCAGGCACATCTTAAATGATATCCAATGATACGAAAACTACGCCACTTAGGCTATCGACGCGAATAGTCGTAGATGTCAGATCCTGTTGACTGTAAACCACCATAAATATAACAAAAGTGGTTTCAGTCTGAAATGTTATTACGGTTATTACTGGCCATAAATGTACTCGCATTCGCTAGCAATACACTAGTCAATATAATATAATACTGCATTGTAATTAAATATATATAATACGGCCTGTCCTAATCCTGGACTTATAATAGCTTAATAGCTTCATACATCTCCACACTGCAGTTAATATATAATATGGCCTGTCCTAATCCTGGACTTATAATAGCTTAACAGCTTCACAAATCTTCATACTGCAGTTAAACATAATATGGCCTGTCCTAATCCTGGACTAATAATAGCTTAATAGCTTCATACATCTCCACACTGCAGTTAATATATAATATGGCCTACAAAAGTACCTTAATACACAGCGAAGCCTGCATCACCCGGCAGCTTCATTAATCTTCAAAATATGGCCTACAAAAGTACTTCAATACATAGCAAAGCCTGCATCACACGGCAGCTTCATTAATCTTCAAAATATGGCCTACAAAAGTACTTCAATACATAGCAAAGCCTGCATCACACGGCAGCTTCATTAATCTTCAAAATATGGCCTACAAAAGTACTTCAATACATAGCAAAGCCTGCATCACACGGCAGCTATAATAAGGTTCATATGGCCTAAACAAATCTTCACTGCAGTGTATCACATAGGCTGTACACACAGCGAAATATATAAGTCGACATTTTCTCAAATCCTACGTAGGCATACATTATCCAAAAACACTGGGACTCGACCTACACGGTCCACGCCCAAAACACAACTCCCTCAATCACACACTAGTCCCGCCAAAAAAACCCGTCACGAGATTCGGTTGTCTTGAACACCGTTCTCGATAACACATGCAGACTAGCGAGCTATTCACATGACTCAAAACAGTACAGAATAAATACATTAAACAGCGTTCACACGCTTATCTGTACTCTGTCACCCGAAAATAGGAAAAGATAATTCTATCCTAAAGTCAAACAAGTATCCGCTTAATCAAGCGTTGCAACTCGAAATTTAATATGTTCAAAACATTCTAAAGATTACTTCCCCTTCCATAAGTTCCACCTGCAACAGTTCTTCGTGAAGAACTCTGCATGTCATGTCTTCATATGTTTTCTTTATTAAATTGATGATCTTCAGGGGAACTCCATAATGCCTCATCAATTTCCAAAGTGATTCTCTGTCTACACTGTCAAATGCCTTTTCGTAGTCCACAAATCCGATGTATAGTGGTGAATTCCATTCCAGACTTTGTTCAACTATTATTCTCAAAGTGGCTATCTGGTCTGTACATGATCTGTTTTGTCGAAAACCTGCTTGTTTACTCTCAGTTTCTTGTCTATGGACTCTTTTAATCTCTCAAGGATAATCCTGTTTAATACTTTTCCTGGCACTGATAGTAACATTATTCCTCTATAATTTGTGCACTCTTGTAAATTTCCCTTCTTAGGCAACTTAACCAGATATCCTTCCTTCCATTCTGCTGGTATCTCTTCCTTTTCCCAGACTTTACCAATTAATTTATATAACATCTCTGTAGCCGTGTCGATATCTGCTTTGATGGCCTCTGCTGGAATGCCATCAGGTCCAGACACTTTTCCCTCTCTTAGAAGCTTTATGGCTTTCTTTATTTCTTCCTTCGTTGGTCTTTCACCGTTAATTTGTAGCTCTTCTTCTGCTGGCTGGATATCCGGCGGGTTTTGTGGAGCTGGTCTATTGAGAAGGTCCCCAAAATATTCTGTCCACCTCTTCATTTGCTCTTGTATATTGCTGAGCAGTTTCCCATTCTTGTCTTTTATGAGGCAACTTGTTTGCTTGTATTTCCCTGTTAGCTTCTTTGTGCTGCTATACAGTTCTCTCATATTTCCTTTGGCTGCAGCATCTTCTGCCTCTCTTGCCAACTCCTCAATATACTTCCTCTTGTCTCTTTTGATACTTATTTTTACTTCTTTGTTTGCTTCTGTGTACACTTCTTAAGCCTTGGCTTTGGAGCTTCTAGTTTTGGTTTTGTTTAACTCTGCTTTCTTGTTTTTTCTGTCTTTTATCTTATTGATGGTTTCTGTTGTTATCCATGCTTTTTGTTGTCTTTCCCTTTTCCCCAGTATTTCTTCACATGTCTCCTTCCATACTGTTTTGACCTGCTGCCAATAGTCTTCTGTATTCTCTACATCTTCCAGCTGTTGGAGCACTTGGAATTTGTTGGATACTGTGACCGCAAATTTGTCTCTTGTTTCTTAATTTCTTAGCTGTCCTACATTAATCTGTTGTCTATAATTTTGCATTGTTGCATATCTCTTGAGTTTCATTTTTACTTTGGCTATCAGAAGATGGTGATCTGATGCCACATCTGCTCCTCTATATACCTTTACATCCTGCAATGATGATCTAAACTTCTTGTTTAGGCATATATGATCAATCTGATTTTCTGTTCTATGGTCTGGTGATATCCATGTTGCCTTGTGTATTCTCTTATGTGGAAACATGCTTCCTCCTATAGCCAGTTGATATGAAGCACAGAAGTTTGCGAATAGCTCTCCATTTTCATTCATTACTCATAGCCCATGTTTTCCCATGACTTCTTAAAATCCAGTGTTGACTGTACCTATCTTTGCATTCATGTCACCCATCAAAATTGTGATGTCTCTTCTTTTTACTTTATCCATGATTTCCTGTAGTTTAGTATAAAATGCTTCTTTCACAGACTCTTCTTTGTCATTAGTTGGTGCATAACATTGGATGAAATTTACATGAATTTTCTTTTTATCTGTTTTGAAAGAAGCTGTTATTATTCTGGGTCCAACAGCTTCCCATTCAATTAGTGCTTTCTGTGCTTCTTTAGATAACATAAGAGCTACCCCTTCACTGTGGTGTGAACTTTCGTCTTCATGTCCTGAGGACAGCACCAATTCACCTGTGATGAGTTTCCTCCTGTCTACCCCCTTCCACTTTGTTTCACACATTCCCAGAACCTCGATTTTGTATACCCTCATTTCTGCTGCTACTTGCGCCACTTTCCCTTGTTCGTTTAATGTCCGAACATTCCAGGTGCCAAATCTGGAAGTTCTCCTAGAAGAAAGAAGGTTAGTCAGCAACACAGACTCCTTTCGTCTTTCTCTGTGTTGCATCATACGCCTCCCTGCGAGAGGACCTTCCCCTGTCTTGGATGGCTGTGTTTTATTTTCTTTATTTGACTTGTCCATATTTGTTGAAGTTTTTTGTGGTTTAAATTTTTTTTACAGGATGGTGTAACCGGCCCCATGCCCAACCCTCCTTAGTCGCTTTTTACGACATGCTTGGTAGGGGACAGTGTTACTATTCTTTGCTCCCCTTTCGGGCCCCGGTAACACACGGGTGGCTTTTTTTACACCTAGGGGTTCATTCCAATGGAATTTCATGCCTTTCGGCCTTATGAACGCACCTGCTACATTCGTACGCATGATGCGTCGAATTCTCTCATATCGTACAGATGTCGTAGCATACTTAGACGATATCTGTCTGTTCAGGGATTCCTGGGAAGATCACTATCTGGGTTTATACGAATTGCTGTCTACTCTTCGCGAGTATAATTTAACTGCAAAACCCTCTAATGCCTTTATAGGATTTAGCGAAATTTCTTTCCTGGGTCATCGTGTTGGTCATGGTCGTTTAAAGACAGAGGACCACAATGTTTCAAAAATACTAAACATTTCTGTCCCTAAGACGAAAAAGCAAGTGCGTAGTCTCTTAGGTTTGATACAATTTTACGGACGATTCATTCTGAATCTGTCCTCCATTATGCAACCTCTTTCTACTTTATTGAAGAAAGGATCGCCTAATCTGATCCGTTGGTCTCAAGGATGCCAATCCTCATTGGACCAAATTAAAACTCTATTTTCATCTCCACCTATCCTTAGGTTACCTACTATTGAGAAGACTTTTGTTCTTCGAAGTGACGCCTCGTCCACTGGGATTGGGGCAGCACTAATGCAGGAGTATTCGGATACTCTGCATCCGGTGATGTATATCTCTAGGAAATTAAATGCTGCAGAAAGGAATTATTCGGTTTTAGACCGTGAATTATTGGCTATGGTTTGGTCAATTCTCAAGTTACAAAGATTCCTTCTAGGCGCACATTTCATTGTGGAAACCGACCAGAAAGCTCTTACTGCTATTCAGAGCAAAAACTTAAAGGGCTCGAGGTCCACTCGATATGCCATAGCTCTTCAACCCTTTCATTTCACGGTGCGAGCTATCCGTGGTTCGGATAATGTGATGGCAGACATTTTGTCCAGATGCCCACTTGATTCCACTTAATTCTTCTGACATATATATTTCCTGATAAACGCCGAGACCTATAACAGTTCTCTACTATAATGATATATCAGCACATATGTTCTCACTTTTTGGGAATTTATAGCATTGTACCATATAATTTCCTTTTTCTGTTACCGATTTTGTTATAACGGAAGAAGGCTTCTTCTTCTTCGATCCTTAACCACCGACCGTCAAAGCAGTCAGTGGCCATCACGCCTAGTGGCGTCTTGTAGGGCAACAACAAATTGATTCCACTTTGCACGGTCGGTGGCCATCCTTCGTACAGTGCCCCAACTCTGGTTCATTCTTTGCATCTCAGCCTCCACAGTCCTCCGCCAAGTTGTTTTTGGTCGGCCTCTCTTTCGCTTTCATTCAGGGGTCCAAAGCATAGCTGTTCTTGTGATGGCATCGGGGTCTCTTCTGAGGACATGACCAACCCAGCTCCAGCGTCTGCCAGCTATGATGGTATGCATGTCCTCTTGCTTGCTACGAGTAAGCAGATCTTGGTTGGTGATGGTATTTGGCCAAAAGATTCGGTGAATTTTTCTTAGGCATGTTGTGTGAAAAGAGGACAATTTTGACATTTCCTTCTCTGTGACTCTCCAGCATTCCGCACCATAGAGAAGCACAGAAAGCACGCAACTCTGGTATAATCTTAATTTTGTGCTTGCGCTGTATTGGGAGGACTTCCAGATGTTATTTAGGCTAAAGAAGGCTGTTCTTGCCTTATTCATTCTGATGTTGATGTCTTTGCCTGCCCCACCGTCTGGTGTTACTATGCTTCCTAGGTATGTGAAGGTATCTGTCTGTACCAGTTGCTGATTCCTTACTAATACCTGAGCCCATATCAGTAAGGGAAGAAGGCTTAGTTAGCAATATATGGGCCAAAAGTTCACATGGCCACAATTTATATATGGTATTTTGATTAATGTATTAAGAAATTTAACATTTATCATAAAGATTTCTGTTATTGATATTTTCGCAGCACATCATTGACGTCTGCGAAAGTATGGACATTATGTCACCCATGAAGTATGTCAAGTTCTAACCTACTTTGGAACGAGTTATGTCCACATCTTCAAGGAACATCTGTTTAATTACTATAATGCATTGTATCATGATATTATTACATGCTTGTATAATGTACTTTTTGCTTTAAGATGGGTAATTCTCTAATGCGGTATATTAGTATACGACACCGCTATTTTCATGACACTTCCCTGTTTAATAAAATGATAATATATTTGTATTTATATGGTGTGATGATGTCACCATGATACAACGTTAAAATATCTCCAAAATTAACGAGGAAATGTAGGGTTAAAAATAATGCGTCAGATACTAGGAGACATGCTCGCCCATGCCAGCCTTTCCCACCGCCACCATTCAAATTATCTAGTTAGACATGCAGACGGAACGTTTACCCTTTGTAGACGGGAGAGAACGGAGGACACAAAAAAAAGGAAAAATATGACTGCTGAACACGTGTTTGAAGTTCGAACGGTAAAAAGACGCAATTGGTGGTGAAATGAAAAAAAATTCACGTCACTAGTTGACAGAAGTAAGGAAATGGACAAGAAACGGACCTTGGCTCTTATTCGAGACAGTCATTTCTTGGACGTTTTTCGATACTTGGTATTTATTTGAATGCCGCTGCAAAACACATGAGAGAAGGTTCTCGAACTAATTTCAAAATTTAAACTTGAGAAAAAATATGTTTTTTCTTAATAATAGAGTTATAAAAATAAAACCTAGCTAGTTTGATAGCCCATCTTGAGCAGTGAAATAATATGCTTTCAATTATACAGACGGATAGATAATAAGGAAGATATTGACAAAAGACTGTATTGTTCATATCAGACGAGCGACTGCACTGTTAACCCATGTCACTAAAAGCTTCCAAAATCTTGGCCTTGAGCATGCAAACGTAAAAATCGAGCTGTAATTAAAGAGAGGGAATGTGGTGGAGCATTGTAGCTAAAAATAACTTAGTAGCAGATTCGTGTAGGAAAGGCATGTAGAACCAAGTGTGTTTTTTTATGAAAAAACAAGAAGAGACAGACGGACTAACAGACCGTAATACATACTTGACTGAGATTTGACTGAAGTGACTTTTTGGTTGAAGATTTGAAAGCAAGGGGGGAAGTCGGCGATTGGTCAACGCATTTTATAATAGCGGGATAGAGAGGTGAAAGTTTGCCATTTAACATAAGTCTGTTCAGAGATGCAGTTTGAATCCATAAGTGGTGTTGATTCCATAAGAATATAACTATATAGTGGGACGCCATCATACGGCCAGCAGCTCAGCTGAGTTTTGCTAGCAAACTTTAACTGTGTTCTCAATTCTGAATTCTGGTAAGAATGAACAATATTTATTCTGTATATTTTAATAATTCGAGTGATTGATACTGCCATATCATAAAAATGATTACGACAAGTAAGTGTTCGCTCTAGATCCCCAGCCCAAGTTCAGGGTCTAGAGACATACATACAAAGAAAATATATAGGAACGCCTAAATGAAACTAGGGAAAAGGATCTAGTGTTGAGATCAGTGGAACATATCACCTATCTTATTTAATAGCAGGAAGCTATTGAACATATCTCAGATGTAATGTAGTCTTGGAGAACTATACTATGTGAAACCAACTTGGTAAGATGTGCTGTGTGGTCAGAAAGATCTGACCCAGTCTGTGTGGTGTTGTTGTGTAGTGTTGTGTGCAGAAGTGGTTCAGGAGATAGAGTTCTGACACATGACCCAATACTTTTGTTTCAGAACTGTGAGTTTCTATTTGGCACCAAAGCGGTGTCAAATGCTGTATTAATATATACAAGTGTGGACCAGAGCAGTCTATCATTGTGTCAGAGCAGCCGTATATTGCCCCCAGCACGGAGAGGTGGGGCCACAAGACTTCTGTACAGGATCGACGCAGGCGAGATAAGTCATATCTGGCCTGCTGGACTTTCACCAACGAAATTTTCAACTAATTTATCTCTAATTCACCATCAAATAAAGCCATAACATTTGGGAAATTAAACTATATATTTATCCCTTAAATCAATGGACAATGTTTGGCAGTCATAGACTGGGAGTGATGACACCATCCCAACAGCATATCTAGAAATACGTTCTCCTGGGACTTTCTTAATATAATTACTATTAACCAGTCATTTGAAATAATTAAGTACACATTTTCCATTTTATTATGTCATATGATTTTGCATTCCATTTATGACTCCATAATATTTCTTATGTTCTGACCAACTAAACATTTGGTTCAGAACAAAATAAATTTATCAAAAGATTTAACTTTAAAAACTAAAACAGCCTGAGTTAGTTCAGTGTGTTATAAATTTTATTAATATTATTAGACTTCTTAAATATCTGTGTGTGTGTGTGTGTAATCTACCACAACACATTCCATATCAGTACCCTAGATTTTTAACGTAGCCACATTCATTAGTAAAAAAGATATGTGTGAGGTCGTAAGTGGTAGTACGAAGGGCCTTCTGTAATTCACATCTACATTTATCTCAGGAGCCTTCACAGCTGACCTCATACATCACACTAGGTGACATCAACCATACAATACCATCAAAATCCACTACATATGAGTATAATTTTGCTTGCATAATGATGTTGCCAATCACTGTGGCGTATGTTGGTGGCACCTCCCTGGAATATACGTGTACAGTTAGGGAAATATTTTCTCTAAGGATCTGAGATATAATTTCAGCTATCGCTCTATGCGTCGAGCTAGCCTCATATTAGGCATTATATCCGCGAATCATACGTGCGTTAGGAGCCTGTTCGTATATATGTCTGTTGAGGCTGCTTAATGGCGCGATTTTTATCAGAGCAACTTATTATTAGTTCCAGGTTTTGTCACACCATGTCGTACCTCAACTGAACGCAGGAAATATATGAAAGCGGTCGCTGTGAGATGAGTATCGAAGTATGATGTAGAGAGATATATATGTGACGTCATAGTGTCAAGATGTGTGTCAAAAATGGCTTCTGTATTAGCCAGTATATTTGTGTGTTCAACAAATATTTCTGAGGATAAAAAGGGGTAAGCTATATGCTTAAATGAAAGGCATGAGAAAATGCCAGGATTATAAGTAAATGTGATACGGGACTATAACTCCCAAGACATAGAAGTATGCTAAACTAGAAATATAATTGAACAGTTGTTATTCCGGGAGGTATCATTCCCCGAAGATATAGGAATACAATTAGTAGAATTGTTATACCGGGAAGCGACATACCCCGAAGCTTATGGACTGATGTGGATTTGATTTGTGGATACTTGAGATACTGGGACGCTTAAATTCCCCCAATATTGATGGAAAAATTATAATGAATTTTATTGAATGGGACACAAAATACCCCGCTGGAAATAGTGATTAATAAATAAAATTATCAAGATATGTGGACAGGAGAAGTCGAGTGACATGTTTAGAAAGTCGAATTAGATTTAAGTAAGACTGTAAAACAGAGAGGGAGCATACATGCCATGTTCGTAATTGTGACCTTGTTAGTGTGTACTTACTCGTTATTAAACTGTTGCCAAATCGTCCAAGCCCAGTAGTTTATTCAATCTCTCAAGGTTAATTTACACCGTTATTGACTTCATGCAGTACTTGAGACGTTGATATGGAAAGGTGTATACAAGACGGGTGGTTGCCAGAATATTCAACAATATAAACCAAAGCAAGAAGAATGAATTCTCACTTCGTCAATAATACAAATAGATCCTAGACAACCAAAGAATTCGGGCAATTCCTACATCCCTTATTAGGTGAGGAATAACTGGGAGCTCAGTCCTGTCAAATTACTGGGAGCTGTCGTCCGATAATTGAAATAACTGGTTACGTCCTGTCAAAGAATTGGTAGCCGTCCGATAACTGGCAGGTTGGTTTACTTGGGACATCAAGAAACGAATTGTCTTCATATTACGAATCTGAAATCAACTGAAGCTGGACTACTGCACTGAACTTTTATGCAAGTCTTTTGTCATTTGAAAAACTATACTAGTATAAAGTGTTAATAAAAACTATACATTCACTAAACTTCACAATGGAGGATGACATGTAACGGTTGCTCCGTGTAGATACATCAAAGATCGTTGACCTGACCTTGAGGACTGTCAAATTAATTCGGTTCGACCATTACAACTCTACATTCAAGATTTTAAATACTGGCAAAGCACGCAAATTTCGATGTTGAACAATAAAGGACAATCTGGCAAATTTTACTCAATGACGTCATCAAAGCCGGAAAACTTGCAAACGAACGTTCGCAGAAATGGGAGTTAAGAGATGGTTTCGTCCATTTATGAATTCCTGAAGTCGAGGTGTGGCACAAACACACTGATTCCGTATCTGGAGAGGTTCTGAGATACAAGAAAGATAAGTAAAGTTATGAATTATCTAATGCGTGACAGTATTTGACCATTTCAGAGACGTTTGCTAGTCAACATCTAGTCCTACTTGTTATTTCATCTGCATGTCTATTTGTATAAAGTAAATGCTCGCTATTTGTAAATTTTCTTCGGAAATTTTGCAAATGACGATATCCTATTAGGTTATTGTTTGTTGGTTGTCCAGTCAAAGAAAATAACACTGGAATTTTAGTCTTTGACTGCATAACACACATCAGTATTTGTTTAGATTGTTCCGTCCAGTCTATGTTATATATTTTCATTCATTAATTTACGTAATTGGGTAACGTGTCTGCACAGCTGTTTTTCTGTCACTCTTGTCTCATTGTGAAATTTGACGATTTGCGGTTTTTGTTCGTGATTCTCTGTCTTGTTTATTTTACAAGTAATTATTCAAATTTGTAGTTGCTTGTCAACATGTATTTGTTTCTTTTATTCCAGTTATATTTGTCGAGTAACGTGCTGTAATTCGACATGTCACTTTATTATCATCATCATTGACTTGTACCACTCTTTTTCACTGTGCTCGTCTCTCATTCTCATATAGGCGATATCACTAATTCATGGCTTAAACTATCAGGGATTAAATTTAGTCATTTAAACATTTACCACCTGCTAGGTAAGCTTCCTGAAGTCTCCACCTCTCTCCAACAAAACTTCCACATATTTGGTTTTTCTGAAACCCGTCTCAATGACAAAATTACAGATGAAGAAATTAGGATTAATGGATTCACCACCATTCGCAGGGATTCTAACAGACAACATGAAACAGGGCTAATTATATACATCTCAACATCTCTTCAGTACAGACGCCGTGATGATCTAGAACATACTGGCATTGAATGTATATGGCTGGAAATAAAACTCCCCAACCTGACCCCCGTTTTAATTGGTTACCTGTACCGAAACCCTAGCCCTTCTGCTGTATGGTTTGACACATTCTCACGAATGATGGACAACGTTTGGGCTTCTTCGAAGGAAATTATTCTACTGGGAGATTTCAATATTGACCTTCACAAATCGAACAACACGTGGAATGATATCACCATCTCATAAACCTCACACAGTTAGTCAATCAAACCACGAGAGTAACAGATTCATCATCTACACTAATTGATCATATCTATACGACCTGCCCAGAAAACATTGTAGAATGCACAGTTACACGGACAGCATTAAGTGACCTCTATCCTATTTGCTGTACCTGGACGAGAAAAGGGTTCAAAGCACCTACAACGGAACATATCACAGACCATTACAGGAATTTCAAAAACTTTAACCTTCAATTATTCCTACAAGACCTACAAATATCCCCTCTCTCATACGTGTACCAACTTCCCCATCAAGAAGAAGCCATAACATACTGGACACAAACTTTTAACAATGTATTCGACAAACATATTCCTATAAAGCAAGTTCGTGTTAAAAATATCAGAAAGACCCCATGGATAACAAATGAAATATTATCAACAATGAGAGAGCGGGACGAAGCACATAAGCTCAAAGATTTCAGCAGGTATCGGATGCTTAGAAACAAAGTACAATACCTCATTCGTCAGGAAACGAAACTACATTTCAGAAAGGTGATTCACGACAAAGCAAACAGTAAAGAGGTCTGGGCAGCCATTAGAACACTAACACACAAAACAAAGTCACTAAACACTTTACCAAAAAGCTGCTCCCTCACGGCTTCTCATTTTAGTAACCACTTCAAAACAGAAATTAACCATCTCAAATCGACACTAAAGCCAATGGACTGCGATATTAGTAAACTGACCGCCTTCTGCAACACTGAACATACCATAACAGATCTTAGAGATATTCCTTTTCTAACAGTTCACGAAGTTCTCAAATATATCTTGGCATTAAAAACAACAATTCATCTGGTCTTGATGGTATCAGCAATAAGATTCTACGTTACGCTGCACCCATCATTTGCGACTCCTTAACCTGTGTGTACACTCAATGTATTGCACACAACTACTTTCCCACAGCATTTAAATCTGCCAAAGTGTATCCTCTCTATAAATCTGGCTCACATAGCGATCCCAACAGTTACAGACCAATATCCCTTCTATCATCTCTTTCAAAACCACTAGAGAAACACATTTACAACACCACATTTCAACACTTAACAACAAACAAACTGCTTATTGAGAGCCAGTCAGGTTTCAGATGCAAACGTTCCTGTCACACAGCTCTCACCAAAATGGCAGATAACTGGCTGTCGAACGTAAATGATGGGAAATTAGGTGGTGCTGTTTTTGTTGACTTCAAAAAAGCATTTGACATGATTGACCACACTATCTTGGTTCAAAAGTTGAAAACCCTCAGAATATGCCCTAATCCACTAAACATCATCAAATCATTCCTGGGAGATCGACAACAGTTAGTGCTTCACAACAACTCGACATCAGATTTCTCGAAGATAGATACAGGAGTACCGCAGGGTTCTATTCTTGGGCCTTTTTTAATCTTTTTTGTAACCATTTTGTTAACTTGCTTACCTGGTAATATAATTTTCTGTATACCCTGCATTGTTCCTTTAAGTGGGATAGTTGATCATTTGTTAACTCTGTTTAAAACCCCCTCCTTTTCATTTGCTTAGTAAAGGGAAGAACAATTGGGAAGAACAGGATTCTTTCTACCACCCATACCTAATTTTGAAACACCTCTTTCAGAGTAATTAACTTCACTGTTAGGTTAACGTACCTATGTTCCTGATAACTATCTATCATTGGACTGGGTTTATCTTTGTCTAATAAGCGGGACGGGCTTAGTCGATACCAATCTTCTTCACCCCCTCCCTACCTTGTTATTTGCATTTTCTGTAATTTTGATAATTTTTGCTGTAAACACATGATTATTGTAGTGATTGTTTTTTTAACTTTAATAAACAACATAAACTTAATCGTTACTGTGTTGGAATACCCAAAGCCCATAATTTCCCCTATTTGTTTAAGATAGTTGTATCCACGTCGTCTGTGTGTTTGAAGCACCAAATCGGTGTGAGAGCAGGTGTGTGTCTGGAAACTGGCAAATAATTGTTTGACCAGGAGAGCCTGAAGAGTAGATTGAGAGAAACGATTTGTCGTAAATAAGTCTGTCTTTACTCTCCTCCAGCACTCTGTGAAGCAACTATTTACTCTCAACATTTCTATCACTGAGCTGTTCACCATCATTCTACACTCTAAACCGGACCACTATTTCTAAGACTCTTTCTCTCAAAATAAATTTACGACAGTGAGCTCCCAGAAGAGATTGTTTAGTTGTGTTAGTACCTGTTGTGTTGTCTACGTTTATGACAGATGTGAGCTACCAGAAGGGATTCTTTAGTTGTGTTAGTACCTGTTGTGTTGTCTACATTTATGACAGATGTGAACTACCAGAAGGGATTGTTTAGTTGTGTACGTCAGGCGTTCTCAACCTTATTTTTTTGTCCTCGTGGCCCACGTCTGACCCTCATTTGCCTCTGTGCCACGTCCTTCCCCTCATAGTCGCTGTTAGCTTAAAGAAGGTACTTTGCCATCTTACTTGTACTGTTGCCAACTAGAACTATAGGGACTTGTAGGGCCGATACAAACTGCTTCTACTTTGCTCTGTCGTGGCCATCCTTCATGCAGTACCCCGGCTCTCGTTTATGCCTTGCATATTGGCCTCCAGAGTTTTCCGCCAAGATGTTTTTGGTTGGCCTCACTTTCCCTTTCCTTCAAGGGCTAATAGCATAGCTGTTCTTGTGATGTCATCATGTTCTCTTCTGAGGACGTGGCAAACCCAACTCCAGCTTCTACTAGTTATGATGGTGTGCATGTCCTCTTGGTTGCTCCGAGAAAGCAGTTCTAGTTTAGTGATGGTATTCGGCCAAAAGATTCTGAAAATTAAGGTAAGAAATAGATTGACAACAAAGATACCACTAAGTAAACAGGAACTAAACATCAAATCTCAATTCCGACAACGGACTACAGACCTGACAGTTTTATAAATAAATTGGTAGGAAAAGAACGCACTCAATCCCCCAACAACGGAACAAAAGCGTTAAGCAAAAGAGACAGATCATCACTAACACATCAAATAAAACAGGACAATGGAAGAATCCAATGAACGAATAACTCGTTACAATTTTAGAGGTCCTACGACCAATCGTCATCGTCAACGTGATAAATCAGCTGGCGCTAAGGAAGATAACACTATCGGCAGACACTAGAGGTAAACAAAAACTGAATCAACCAAAAACACACATACGTCTACATTTCTGCTAGTTGACCTTCTAAGGACGTGTCCTGTTCAGAGCTGCTGTCGAACCAGAAATAATCATCATCATGTGACGTATTCTTTCCAGAACGTTGTCTCCATTACAACTGCTCTGAACGCATCACGATTCTGGGCAAGTCGACCTGCATCAGTCAAAGACAAGTTCAGACTCTCTGTGATGTCCTGGGTCCACCGTCGTCTAGGTCGACCCCTTCTCCTTTTTCCAGGGACCATGCTTTCCATCACTGTTTTTTCCAGACTATTGTCTTTTTATATGACCAAAAAATTTCAGCTTCCTTATTGCGATGGTATTTTAGGAGCCAATGTTCCTGTACGTTTAGTGAGTGCAGTACTTCTCTGTTGGTCTTTTTTCTGTCCAGGGTATTCTCAACATCCTTCTGTAGCATTTCATTTCGAATGATGTAATCTTTTTTGGCAACTGTTTTATTGAGTGTCCAAGTCTCGCAGCCGTATGTTGCCACTGGGAATATACATGCTCTGATCAGTTGTAACTTTGTTTCTTTGCTTGTGCCTTGCCCTAGGTTTTTCATCTGTATTAGTTTATGTGAAGCAATTGCAAGTCTTCTTCTAATTTCTACTGCACAGTCGCCAGAGCTGTTGATGATTGATCCTAAGTATTCGAATTCATTAACACTTTCCAGTTCTTCGTTATCAATTTCAATTTCTGGTTTGGTCTTTACTTTGTCTGTTGTCAATACTATTATTATCTATTATTACTATTATCTATTATTACTGGTATGGCTAATCAATACCAGTAATAATAGATGTAGAAATAAAAGTAACACACTCTCAAAAAGGAATAAAAACACAAATTGAATAGGCTACAATGCTAAAATAAACTCACGAGGTGACTACTATTGACACCGATCTCACGGTCCTTTACACGATTAGCCTTTTTCAAGGTTTACAACGATGCCTGCAAATTAAAAAAAACCAATACATAAAATTATAAAAAAAACTGAGATAACAGGCTAGCGGCCAAAATTTAATAGCTATTAGTTAAAAACTACCCTAAATATAAGCGAAATATTACACATCTGGTCAGATTGGACGGGACATGGAATCTCGGATATAAAGAGACTTAACCAATGTGAAACTAAGCAGCAGCTGAATCAGTAACCTGAGCGACAAAGCAAAATAACTGGACTGTAGAACTACAACATCGTGCAGATGAAATAATAAATGCTAGAAATACTGAAGCTAGGGAAGAAACAATTGAAAACACTCACAGGTGCTTGCCAGCTACGACATTAATATTTTAAATGATTCTCTGTCCGTCATCATTGAATAGTTAGGGGAGGTAGCTAGTTTAATTTCCAAGGGAAACAATTACATTATGAAAAAAATAATCAAACTGAATACAAGATTTCATACTTTGTAACTTGTATAAATTTATTATAAACAGTTGTATTAGACATAGAATTTTGCTTTAGGTCCTATATTTGTTATATTTCTATTTTACATACTCATTATTTTTAATGCACGTGCTCGAAAACTTTAAAAGATGTTCAACTTGATACACATTTTAAAGTGTTGAACACATATGTTCTGCCACTCTTAATGATACTGTTGATAAACCATACATTTGCAGAACAAAATGTTTCATCAGCACTAACTAGCTTCTCGGCCTTATGGCTAAGATCAAAGTGTCATTGCATGCGACTCTTATCTCACCAAAACGGCACCGGAGTTTGATCACCAGAGTTCACACTGTTCTTATCAGAGCAAGCCACCATCGACGACAAACTGTTCTTATCAGAGCAAGCCACCGGAGTTTCACGACCAGCCACGACCAGAGTTTCTGCTCCAGCAGTGTTTCCAGCTCACCAGTCCTTTTCGCCGACTCCAGTTTCAACCATGGAACCAGGAAGCATCACTGCAGCTGTCAGCCTCACGATGGATGCTCTTGAAGGGGGGAACCTCCACCGGCCAGGAACCTTAGTTCTCTCCGTCTACGGACCGCAAGCAGCAGCGAAGGCGTCCCCGTCCTTCCTCACCAGTGTCTTGGAGGGCCCGGGGGGAGTGCCTACGGACGGCATTGCAGCACTGTACCGGTTCGAGAACCCTGTGAGATGGTACGCAAACCTGACGACAGAGGCGCACACCAGACTGTATGTCAGACTGCATGGCAAGAAGATCGTGTTGACAAACCCAGAACTTACCATCATGATCGAACACCGGGAGAAGGAGCGGACGAAAGCGACCCTGAACTGGCTCCCTCCAACCATCAAACAACATGCGGTGGAGACCATTGCCAGAACAGTGACTGGCGACCCCGAGGCAGAGGTCTACCGAATCCGGAACGCTCCCGACAAGTGGGGAGTCCTCTTCTGCCAAGAAGCGCCAGTTCCACATTTCATCAACCTACAGATCGCAAAACAACAACACAAGGTCCTCGTCACCATGCCAGGTCGGAGGATGGTATCTCCTCACTGTGTGGAAGACATCCATTGGGCAAATAAGTGCTCAAGGAAACCAGGACGAACAAGACCACTAGCAGCACCAACCACAACTCGAAACACCTCGTGGCCACAGCTGCCACGAAAGGAAACGGCAATGCGAAAGCAAGACAGAGAGAGGCCCCAAGAGTCGCAGGCAAGAGACCCACCACCGGCAGACTTCGAGCTTGTCAGAAACAACAAAAGGGACAAAAAAAGACAAAGACGACACTCGGCACCAGACAGCCCCGACACAGATGACACAGAAACAGAACAGAAACCAGAACTGACATCCACACCAACCACTAGGAAAGCAGCACCACCACCAACCCAGACTTTTGAGACAAAGTACATTATCAGAGCAGAGCAGACAAGCCCACCTGAATTAGACTTACGCAGCAAGCTCATCATCGATCTCACAAGAAACCCAGCAGATGAAGATGACGAAGAACAAGGAAACAGCCTACACAAGTAATTGTGTACGTGGTACAACGAATACAGATTTAACAGATTAAAAAATGAAAAAAATAATAAAAAAATGTGTTGTATCTGCTAGTTTAAAATTGACATGTATATCATTCTGTTGTATATTTTATTTGAGATTTCAGCACATGTAGCGATTCTTTTTTTTAACATGTTGATTTTTGACAGAGAGTACTAGTTATATTCCACATTGATAATGTATCATTTGTTGCCGTGGGTAATTGCTAACATTGTGTCTGGTTCCATTTTCTCTCATTGTTATGTCAATATTTAACCATGCTACTCATTATTTTGAAGAAAAATGTTTGAAATTCTAATTATGTTATAGTTTTCATTTCTCTATTATGTCATAATTTAACAATGCTATCTGTAATTGTGAACAATTGTGTGCAAAATGATTGGAAATTCTAACTATGTTATAGGTTCCATTTGTCCCATTGTTATGTCAATAATTAACTATGCTACTCATAGTTGTGATGGAAAAAAAAAAATCAGCACTAACTAGTGCTCTTTGTTAATCAGACAATTGTTTGTTTGTATTTCTGTAATTAGTTTTCTGCATACGTATAAAACAAAAACACATTTTTTTCTATTACTTCTTATTTATGGTTAAGGGTTATCTTTTAATGTGGAGTTCGAATTTCTTTAAGAAAAAAAAATAAATAAATAAATGAAAAAATAACTTACTACTGGGATGTGACAGTGTCCAGGTGGCTAGAATTCTTGCTACACGTGGGAAGGTGATCGGTAACAAAATCTTAAACAAAAAGGACGTCATTATTTTTACTTCTTATTCTTCAGTTCGGTGTTTATGACGTTTCAAAGCAGGGCATGTATTTCAAATATTAACCATGTGCCTGGATCTGGCAGTTATATCAGTACGCTATTGTGTAATGTGTGATATATTTCTTGATTATGTAAACGTTATGTAATATGTGATATATTTCATGATTTATGTAAGATTTATGCAATGTGTGATATATTTCCTGATTATGTAAGAGTTATGTAATGTGGGATATATTTCCAGATTATGTAAGAGTAATATAATGTGCGATAAATTACCTGATTATGTAAGAGTTATGTAATGTGTCATATATTTCCTGGTTATGTAAGATTTATGTAATGTGTGATATATTTCCTGATTATGTAAAAGTTATGTAATGTGCGACATATTTAATGATTATGTAAGAGTTATGCGATGTGTGATATATTTCCTGATTATGTAAGAGTTGTGTATTTGTCGCGTGGTGAGAAAAAAATACGCAAGACAAATTCTTGGTTCGTGATACATTTAAACCGAGCGGACGCGAGTGCCTCTCTCTATCATTTTCTAACGCTGTGTACTGGCTACATAAACGAAGCGATATTTGTTTTTGATGGCTAAAGAATAAAATTCATATAAAAAGAAGGGATGATCAGAAAGAGTTGATAATAGTACCGTTAGGAGCGGAGAAGTCCACATTTATTTCGTTTCAAACGACTAATTACACTGTTGTTGCAAAAAGAAGATAGAAGCTTGAGAACACACAACTTCATCATATTTTGTCAAGTTAAGATACTTTGAAAAATTATATAAATTCTAAGACAAACCCAATAGAGGAAATTATTGGAGGGAAAGAAGCTGTTGATGGTACAATTAAAGTAAGGTATCAACACACGTGATCCTTACAAAAGATAAAAGGAACGGAAAGGAGGAAGAAATTAAGAAAAAACAAAATCGCCGCGCGAGCCGTTTGGAACGAACATTTTAGCCGCAGGCGTGAGATGCTTTCTCGCTCGCTCGCTGGCTGTGTATAAATAGAGAGGAACTGTGGCAGACAGGGGGTCAAAACTTCCAAGAAAACAACATCAAGAAACAAATAAAACAAATAACCACTGAAGTACAAAACATAAAGGAGAAAATACAGAAAGAAGATGAAAGTAAAACACGCATAAGCAACAGCGAAGAAGAAAACAACACAGAAGAGACAGAACATAACATCACCCAAGCCAGGCAGGTATTAGAAGAAATTAAAATAGCACAACAGGCAATAGAAAGAGACCTCAAAACAATAACAGAAATAAAAGAGGCTAATGAAGAAATCCTTAAAAAAAATAGAGAGAGAAAGAGCTATTTTGTCAGACGAAAAAATGGAAGAAAAATTTAAGGAAACAATGGAACTACACCTAACATACCTCGCAGAAAGAGTTCGGAGTACAATGGTTACTTGAAATGATGAGTTTGTGGAGAACATGAGAGATAGTGAGCAAAACCAAAAAAAGTAGATCCCCTATCAAAGAACCTAATAAAAACAATAACATGACTAAGCTAACCATACTAAATGGGGACCAAAGACTCTAGAGCTATCAAAGTAGTTCAGTGGAACTGTAGGGGTGCCAGAAAGAACATGATGTCTCTTATGGGACAGTATAAGGAGGCAAAACCCATCTTTGCAATACAAGAAACCCTCCTGAACCCCAAACAGAAACTGAACTACCAAGGGTATATAACACTTAGAAATGATAGACCTGAGGGAAGAGGAGGGGGCGTGGCCTTTCTAATACATGAAGACTACAAAATATTAAATTGGGAACAATTCAACACAGAAAATATTGAAGGAATAAGTATAACATTAGACAGTGAGCCAGATAACTTAAAAATAATAAACATCTATAGCCCCAAGGATAATATAACCGATAGGGACATTGCCACTATTAACACACAACTAGACCAAAGAACATTATTGGTAGGTGACTTTAATGCACACCATGAGGCATGGGGTAACAACAGTAATGATCCAGCAGGAAAAAGACTGTTGGACTACATTGAAAGTGCTGAGCTAATCATACTAAATGATGGCTCAGTGACAAGGGTTAACCCATGCAACAGTGGAGGAGATACAGCAATAGACATAAGTATTATAACACCAAACCTAACCTCTGCTAAACGGGAAGTACTGAATGACTCCAGCTCAGACCACTTACCCATAGAAATAAACCTAAACGACAAATATAGAACTAGTCCAAGAAGCTCGAAACCTTCATTCAACCTAAAAAAGGCAAACTGGGAGTCCTTCCAATTGGAGCTAAGTAAACTAAGTATAGAACAAATTGAATCTATTAGTATAGATATATTTGCAGAAAAACTAACAAATGAGATTTTTAAAATAGCAATAAAATATATACCAAACAGGAATATGCCTGAACACTTAAAACCAACACAAAAAGATAAAAATAGGAAAAGAAACAAAGATAAAAATCCAGTACCATGGTGGACAGACAGATGTTCAGAACAACTGAAATTGAGAGAGAGGGCCCTGAAAAAGTATAGAAAAGCCAAAACTGAAGAGAATTACACAAACTATAAAAAAAGTAAGAAATGAAACAAATAAAATAATATTCAGAGCTAAAGAAAAGAGTTGGAGAACATTTTGTCAGACAATAAACCATAGGTCACAAGTAACTACAGTTTGGAGAAAACTAAAAGCAATTAAAGGAGGAAACAACAAGAAATTTTAAATCCCAACAATTAAAATACCAGAGAGAGCTGAAACAGATAGAGAAAAAGCCAACATACTAGCTAAATACTTCTATCAGGTTAGTTTAATAGACAGTCTAGATAAGGCAGAAATAAATAGGCGGAAAACACTGCTAGAAAAATTAAAAGGAGAAATAATGGACACCACACAGGATGCTAATTATTTAAATGCAGATATTACAGTAGATGAAATAGAAAGAGCTTTAGCAGGAAAAACCAATACTACCTCTGGGGAAGACATTCTGAGCTATGAAATCCTCAAAAAGAAATCAAATACAACTCTAAGAGTGATTGCATCCCTCTACAACAAAATCTGGCACACGGGAAAAATACCGTGTTCATGGAAGACAGCAGTAGTCATCCCCATACTAAAGCCAGATAAGGAAACACATGATGTCAGCTCATACAGGCCAATATCGTTAACATCGCATCTAGGAAAAATTCTAGAAACAATAGTCAACAGCAGACTAAAATTTCATCTAGAAAAGCATAATTTGTACAGTCCAACCCAGGCAGGCTTTAGAAGCCAACATAGTACAATAGAGCAACTGTTGAGGCTGGAACATGATTGTAAAATGTCGCAACTCCACTGTTCAGTGTCGGGACTTCACTGTAAAGTCGAGACTGTAAAGATATGATTTCTTCCTCTGTATCTTCTCCTTACGCACACCAGTGATGAATATGATGGGTGCTGCAGGTGGAGCAAAGGTCAACTCAACCTACGCAGGGTTATGCAAATATGGAGTGAGAGTGTAACGTGTTAGTTGTGCGAATGGTGGAATGTTCGTATGTTGACCAGTATAAGGTACTCATTCACTCATATCTATAAGTCACCAATGCAGACTGCTGTAGTCGTTTCATGCTGTTTAATCAGACACACACTTGGACAGAACGGACACAGTCATAAGTACATGTTGACACGGTAAATCATGGTATTCAAATAGTAGGTGGCAACATCAGACATATTTCATACAGCATTCAAATACAATGGCGATACGAGTCCAGCATTCAATGTTCTGGTAGACTATCGCCTTATCCTTTAACTGACTGAACGCGTCAGTGGAGATGAGTATGTAAACATAACAAAAGGTTCACTAGCCGAACCCTTTCTTTCTTGGCTAAGTTCTTAAGCTGTATTTATATCAGGTGTTTATACAACGATAATTAAACCACGATAGTGGGCTTCCATCATAGCAAGATCTCTATACCACTGTCCGATAGTAAGATTGATATTCTGTTCTCTTGACAGAGATGCATTGTGATGACAGTAATACAACATGGCCACCTTCTTGAGTTTCGCTCACTCACTCATAAGAAGGATAAACGATGGGCCGAAGTTAATTCGTAATGTGAATATAAATACTTTCATGAATGTTTCCATACAGTTCTGTACCACTAAGATTGCTTCATGTAATGCATAAGAACTGTTGGCAAACCTGTCATCTTCATCGATATACAAAACGATCCTAGATGTCCGATAACACGGTGTCCATCTAGACCTAACCGAAAATAGAGATCATCACAAGGGTCTGGTATTACCTGGAGTCCGAATTAAACACAATAAAGTACAGGAGGAGAATCTCTGACAATAAACATCTCGTAGAGACACAATCTACTTCTGAAAGATCATTCACAGATCACTTTCAACCATTTTCCAGGACCAGCCCAATAAACACACACAGCCATATCAGGCGGCATTATCGAGACTCACTACGCATGCCTCGAAAACGAATACCTGCCCCAGAGTTCGGCACAAAGAATATAGTCCGACCTAAACATACAAAGATATACAATATAAGACTGAATCTTCTTATACTAGACAAGTAATACATATAAATTCAGGCCATAAACATATTGAACAAGATCAATCTATTTTCTGGCCCTAACAAATGAGAAAATCCATAAATTCGGTATTCATCCGCGAAATCAATATTCAAGGGGAGATCATCCACATAATCAAAAGTATAAATCAAATCATGGATGAGATAACTTTGACTGAAACCAAAAGTAATCTTTTTTTCATATCAATTAGTCATATCGTATTTTTGTAATCTGTGCGTCAAAAAATATGTGCGCAACAATGATGTTAAAACAGGCTTCAAAAGGAATGAAAAGACAGTAGCAATATTCCTTGATGTAGCAAGAGCATATGATGAGTGTTGGAGGGAGGGTGCACTACATAAAATCAGGAAATTAGGTATAGTAGGCAGAACCTACAATTATCTAGAAAACTTCCTGCAGGAAAGATACTTTACGGTACAAATAAACAATGATAGATCTGAGGTGTATGAGCAACAGAATGGAATTCCCCAGGGATCAGTAATATCACCATCTATTTTTACGATTATAGTCAACGACCTAGGCGACGAGTTTAAAGATTTAAAAAACAACTTATCCCAGTTTGCAGATGACGCTGCGATATGGAGAACGGGAAGAAATCTCCCATTCCTCTATAAAACAGTACAAAAGCAAATGGATAAAGTGTCTGACTGGATGCACAAGTGGGGATTTAATCTAAACAATAAAAAAACCATAGGAATGATTTTCAGTAGAGGGCGTGCAATTAAAAAAAATATAATTGACATAAGCATTAATGAGCAAAAAGTATGCACAGCAAAATCAACTAGATTTCTTGGTATGGTACTAGACCAGCAACTAAACTGGAACAAACACATAGACCTATTAGTGCAAAGCAGTAGGGGACTTATTACCATGCTAAGATATATGAAAGGGAGTGGTTGGGGAGCCTGCAATAAGACAATGATAACCTTCTATAAATCATTTATTAGGGACAAACTTGACTATGCCAGTGTTGTCTACGCATAAGCCGCCCCGAGCAATAAGAAAAAACTAGACACAGTCCAAAACCAGGCACTGTCAATAATAGCAGGTGCCTCAAAGGGGACATCAGCAGAGGCACTAGAAGTAGCGCTAGGCATTATACCCCTGGAGCTAAGGAGAAAAGAACTGAGATTCAGCTACTGGGCAAAAGTGGCAAAAGATCCAACTCACCCAGCACACAAAACCTTTGATAGGGGTAACCAGTACTTAGGCCACATTCCATTAAACCATAATAGATACCCGTCAGGGTAGAAAACAATGGATGAAGTGGATCAATACCCAGACCTGTTTAATGTGATAAACAGTAGTGCTCAGTACAAAGCAAAGATCCCACCATGGGAACTGAGAGTGCCAGAAACTGACTCTCACTTATCAAAGATCATAAGCAGTAGTGCTCAGTACAAAGCAAAGATCCCACCATGGGAACTGAGAGTGCCAGAAACTGACTCTCACTTATCAAAGATCATAAGCAAATCTAACGACATAATCTCAGCAAAAAGTAAAGCACTAGAGTACATAGAACGGTATATAAATAATAGCCTAACTATATATACTGATGGGTCAAAAGATGAAAAATTACAATTAGGAGCAGGAATAGCAATACCAAAATTAAAAATTTACAAAAGATACAAAGTAACAATTAATACATAAATCTTTACAGCAGAATTAGTGGCAATCCTAAAAGCTTTAGAAATAGCTGCAGAAAACCCACCCAAAAAAGTAACCATACTCACAGATTCCCTTTCAGCAGTTTTAGCTATCAGAAACAGAAATGGTTGTAGTAGGCCAGATATTATAGAGGAAATACTACAGGTTAATACATATCTGCATACGACAGGATACAGGGCAACACTAACATGGATACCATCACATGTGGGGATAGCAGGAAATGAGCTTGCAGATAAAGAAGCCAAAGGCGATAGAACTAGCCATAACAAAATTGAAGTAGGCCTAGGGAAGTTCGAAATAAAGAGTTTAATTGCTCAAGCAATAACTAAAGAGTGGATAACAGCATGGGACCAAAGTTAAAAAGCAAGACACGCATATAAAATCCTAAAAAAACCAAAAAAAACAAATGTCAAATAAAAAGATGAACTAAAAATACCAATTAATAAAAAATTGCTGAGGCTCAAGCTTGGAACTGGATATTCCATGATTGAGGGACCCACATGTGAAGAGTGTCAAGAACAAAACACAATTAGACACTTTCTGGTGGACTGCAATAAATATGACCAACAGAGGGAAAACATTAAGACATACTGTAGTAAACACAAGGTAGAAATGAGTGTAGAAAATCTCATAGGCACAAAGACCACTTCAGAAATGCAAAAGTTAATAAAACACTATATTACCAAAACAAAAGCTAACATATAAAAAATAAATAAGGATCCGAGCCAGTAGTCCAAACCGGAGAAAGATTCACCCCAGATACATACAGATTAACCAAATAAAACATCCAGCGAAAATTAAAAACATACCAGATTAGACAATTGCATATTTTAGATTTAAAAAAAAAACCCATTATGAACTCAACTACAAAAGGAAAATACCTACTAGAGATAATATAGTATAAAATAAATACAAACAAAAACATATTACAACAAAGGAAACACGTCCTGATATAACAACAACTCCATGCACATGGTAGATGGTTGAAAGGGGCGTGCTACAAAGAAAAGTAGCAAACACGTTAATAAAAAAAAGACAGGAGGACACGCAAAATTAAAACCTCGGAAGAGAGACGAATTTGAAGGCAGAGAGACAGAGAGAGAGAAGAATCAACACCTGAGCGAGACCATTCCTATTTGTTATGCCGGGCAGTTGAACTTTTGCCAAGCCTTCAGTCAGTTCTTCTTCTGATTTATCCTAAAATGGGTTTACTGGTCTAGTTTGGAACAGCCTGATCTGAAACTACCATCCACTCAACGTATACTGTGTGTGACGGAGTTCAAGTGTTTTGGCTCCATCATTCCTTGGCTAGCCAAACATAAGATCCAAGAAGCTGTATTCCAACTACACTCGTGTGTTACCAGACATTGTCCAGGTCTGTAAAGCTAAGTCCTAAGTGTTAATATTCCAAAAACTTCTGTGAGATCCCAAAAGAGACCGTGTAGTTATGAAAAGTGCAATCTGTGTTAACCCAGTGCAGGCAAAAGACTTTAGGATTAACTTAGACATGAACTTTATGTAAAAAGTTATAAATATTGTTGATTTTTTGTATTTTTCATTTTAATTGAGATCTTCTGATTTTCAAAAGAGAAAGAAGAAACTAGATGTACATTAATAAATAATTCAGTAAATTGTAATTTTATGACTTGTCAATTTCTTATTGTTGACAGTTATATTTTGCTGTATTATTGTTGTCACAGTATAGTTAGGTGACGGTAGCACTCTAGAGCTCTTGATCTTTACTAATTCCATCCAGACGTGTGCTCTTTACAGCTATAGCTATACCTGTGCCATTCTTACACCAGTGCTCTTCTCCGAGACTGGGATATACCTGTCTAGATTAAATTTACGTGTCTAGTCTTCTACACTATCAACATCTGCCACTCTTGTTAACTCATTACGTCACAGTATTGTGTGATATATTTCCTGATTATGCAAGAGTTGTGTATTGTGTGAGATATTTCCTGATTATGTAAGAGTTATGTAATGTGTGATATATTTCTTGATTATGTAAGCTTTATGTAATGTGTGATATTTTTCCTGATTATGAAACAGTGATGTAATGTGTGATTGTGAAAAAAAACGTCTGAATATGCTCTTTTGTGTGATCTTTCACACTTTCAGCCCTCCATCAGTATCCTTTCTGTATCTTCATTTTTCTCACTCATCGCTTTTATTTGAAATAAATTATGCCTTTTCATTCGTTATTTTCATTCATTTTACACTCTATGCTGGACATAGCATGGTGAAGTCTCTTACATGCCCCTCCCCTATGGCAGTATTTGCTACGGAAGTATTTGCTATAGGACTGTCTTTAACTGGTTTACTACTCCTCAGACGTATTTACGTTCCGCCCAGCTGAACTGTGATATTATCGTAACAATACACAGTCGTCAGACCGGTCACCCGTTTATCTCTTTGAATCCGTCTGATCACCTGTAGAAACGTGTCGGTCAAACATTTGACCTCATTGAAAAGCTGTTGATAGTAATGACACAAGCTTGTAATGTGCTCCGATGAAAGAAGACAACACAGTCTGACCAGACATGTGTCTGGCGGAAGCACGCAGATAAAGGGGATAATTAGATCATCTGCCGGGATAGACATCTGGGCGGAAAACATTACAACAGGAAAACACGGTCACAATGTTGGGATAGACAGGATTGCGCCAGAAGTCTTATGTAACGATTTGACATCACTGTTGTGTATATTAAAATTAATATTTTCAAATACACGTGGGATGAGTAATGATAAACTTCCCCACCCAAACAGTGCTACATACATTTGATTCGTTCGCCAGAATCTACAGTGAATTGACTGGAACATTCAGCATGAAACCCAGTTGGATTTGAACTTGAAAAAGGAGAGATATAATCCAACAAACTCTGAGTCACAGCACACAGACAGACTGTATCGCAGCGCCAACTAAACACCTCCTACAAGCCAGAAGAAAGAGGATAGGACTTACAATTCCACAACTATAAGTACCATATCGAGTATAGGGCATCTTTGGAATTCACAAGTAAAACCGCAATTTTAATACAAGGCTGGAAACTTGGGAATTTTATCACATGGAGTCAGAGAGGAATTTTAACAAAAGTTTTCACAGACAGGATTCATAGAACGCCAGCCGTCAGAGGAATTAACTCATATTTCCCAGACCAAGTCATAGGGAGAATTATACCAACATTTCTCCCAGGCCAGGAATTTGAAGAACACCAGCCGTCAGAGGAATTGACTCATGTTTCCAGGCCTAAGTGATCGAACAGCATCTAGCTAAAGGGCTGTGTGCCCATTCTAAATCTGTGCCAGGAGAAGTGTGTATTTCCAAAATTTTGGGGTAAGTGTAAACAAATGATTCACTAATAAAAATTGTACAGGTTTCTTGATAAGTGGTTATATTCGAGGCTGGCAACCTCAACATATGAAAATAGTACATGCATGAACCACTACTGCAAGAGCTGGTGATTGTTTCTGACAAGTCGTGCGGTAAACCCGACAGCAGAGATGATCCCAGAACGCAGACCGGAGTAGCGACAAGTAATGAGTGATAATTACATCACATGTTCCTAAAGTGTATAGAATCATATTGTGAGATTTACATACCTTGTTAATTGTAATTAAGGCAAATCATTATTTATGCACTCGAGACGCGATTTCCTAGTTAATACCCAGAAGGATATTGGTGAGTTTTCATCAAATTCCCTAAGTTACATTGTGTGCTCGGGAATTTAATTCTTCTGAGGGGTTAATATTGGTGGGTGGAGTGCATAACAGTGGGCCTGTTAGTTTGCGGAGAAGAAATGCACTCAGCAGAAGACATTTGTTTCTTTCTATTTGTCACAGTTCGTGGTTACAAGCCATCAGACTTATTAAGTACTGAAGTTCCTACGCCACTAGTGTGAGAGAAGAGTATCAACACTAACCGACTACAGTGGACAAGTTACGTGGAGAAGTGTACTCATCACCAAAACGAAATGACGGAAACTACAGCTGCTGGACTCATCTGGAGTTAAGTTTGTGTAACAGGCTACAGCAAAAATCAAACACATTTTAAAGCCCATTCTAAACCTTAGTGAGGAAACCTTAATTTCAATTTTCACCTAATTTTCCATATTTATTTCCCATGTTAAAAGACTAATTGACTACTAAATTTGTTGAATATTATTTTAAACTAAACAATAATAGTTGATTCAGTTTATATGTACGAAAGTAAACGTGTGAACAAGTTTTTCTTTATATATATATACTGTTCAAAAAAGAAACGCATAGCTATCCGTGGGCGCGTTTTTATGAGTCTGTAAGTAAAATTCGGTGCTACGGTATATAAAAACCAGCCTCAAATGTTCTTTACGGTGTCGAATGCACGTGTTGACCAGAATTGCGTTCGTTTTGGTAATCGTTACAACGCAGTGGTCAATAGTGTTTATAACGCAATTTTTGACCACAGCTCATGTTGCGCGCTCGTGAAAGCAACAAAAGTTGGGGTGAACACTATTCACTGATTACGCAACTGAAACCCTATAAAAAGGATAACGCTACACACAAAAAAAAACTCAGTTCATTTTCAAGCAGACATTTATGGCGTCTCTATTGATAAATTTAAGGAACATTGCTATTGGCCGACTGCATGCAAAGTCAAAGTCAGGTTGCCAGGCATCTAAACGTGCACCAGAGTACCATCAGTCGTCTTTGGCACCGGTTCCAAGCCACTGGCTCAGTTGAAGACCGGCATCGCAGTGGACGACCCAGAGTGACAACAGCAGCGGAGGATCGGTTTATTCGGCGTCGTCACCTCAGAGACAGGTTTACAACAGCTTCCTCAACTGCCCAGTCATTGCCTGCAGGACGTCACATGTCTGATAAAACTGTCCGGAATAGACTGCATGACGCTGGACTTTGGGCACAACGAACTCACCGAGGACCTGTCCTTACGCGCCGCCATCGCCAAATTCGACTTCTTTGGGCCAACCAGCATCGTCCCTGGGCAGCTGACAATCAATGGAGACGTGTCTGGTTAAGTGACGAATCTTTCTTTTTGTTGCAGCGTCATGATAGACGGCGTAGGGTCTACCGTAGGCGAAATGAACGTTTTGCCCAAAATTGCGTTGATGAAGCTCCGCCGCACGGTGGTGGAGGTACAGTGGTGTGGGGAATGATCAGTTACAACGGAAGGAGTTAATTGGTGCATATTGAAGGAGGCTTGAATGCGCAACGGTACGTCAATGAAATTCTTCGACCCCATGTCCTTCCACGTTTGGCTGCCCAAAGGTCTGTGTTTCAACAGGACAACGCCAGACCCCATTGTGCACGGTTGACCACGCAGTTCCTGACTGCCAACAACATTCTCACCATTCTATGCAGCCCATCCCTGTCTCCAGACATGAGTCCGATTGAGCACCTGTGGGATGGGCTGCATAGAAGTGTTTGTCGCCGAGACGTTGCTCCAGCCAATCGTCGTGATATGTTCCAGGCACTCCAGGAAGAGTGGGCAGCAATCCCACAGGCCCACATCAGAAGTCCGATCGCATCAATGCCCAGGAGATGCCAGTCGCTGATCGATGCAAGAGGAGGCCACACACCATACTAACAGAAAAGCCCGTACGCCAAAAAACTCTCGTGACCCAGATGCAAAACAACTGTCAATTGATTAATTAAACCCTAAGGTATTCTTGTGTGCAATTTGAGCAATTAACACATTAAATTAAAAAAGTTATTGAATGTCAAAATTATGGCTATGTGTGTGCCTTCAGTAGCTATGCGTTTCTTTTTTTTTTTTTTTGAACAGTATATATATAGACATTACTTATAAGAGGACATTCGTTGGATTACTGCATCTGGGGGCTTGAACGGGCCAGAACCATTGCATAAACCCTTCACAAAAGGCGACAGACCAGATAATAAAATAACAAATTTGCTCAGCCATTAAGCAGCGTTTGTTCTTGACTTCTGGGAATATCTTGTGAAGGCTCCCCTAAGGTAGAAACGCTATTCATCTTCTATCTACATCTTTGCCAAGAGTAATCTTGCACGAAGATAGATAACTTGGACGACCTACTTTTAGAGAAGCTTACGTTGTGACCATTAGAGGATCACTACTGCAAAGCAAGTGGAGGCAATCCCGTGACAGTGATATACTTCCTGCTTGTGTAAGAGTTATGTATTCATTTATTCATTTTACTAAAGCGTCCTAGGGAGCATAGATCCACAACTACAGCTAGTTCCCTTACAGACAGCCTACATTAAAGCGGTCATGTGATCTTCTAGTGGTGGTTTCTGTACCAATTTAATAAACATGATGTAGTTGCCAGCCACATGTATGCATTGTTCTGTATTATTCCTCCAGATTGTGACTTTACTTTGGTTGGTGTTATTGTTGACGTTATTGTGCGTTTCAGTAAGTGACTGCAGGTGTCATTTCTGATATGGTGTTGTCTATTAGATAAAGATGTATTTATGTCAATACTAGACGTTTACTCGTGTTAACTATCTCATACATCCTTAGACATCTTGTCTATTAGAGAACGGTGCATTTATGTCAATATTAGACGTGTACTTGTGTTAACAATCTCATAGGTCGTCAGACATCTTGTCTATTAGAAAAGGTGCATTTATGTCAATACTAAATGTGTATTTGTTAAGTATCTCATCTCGTCTACTCTAGCGAGACATAACGGGCCACCGTTGTTGACTGTGAAAGTAAATAATACTCATAAAGGGCTATGTTACAGGCACTCAAGAGAAATTAAGAAGTAGAAAACTAGATAATACAAATATAACAGCAGTCACAAAATTAGCGGGGACTCGAACCCAAGATTTTTATATCTTTATTTCTTACCAGTGCCTGCAACACAACCCTAGTGCAGTGGTCGGAAACCCAAAAGCTTTTGCGATCTGTTTTAATATCATTAAACTATGTTTCCCCAAACACGCGATGTGAGGCAGGCAAAGGTAGCAGCAGCTTTGCCAATCCGGCTGTCAATTTCTGTGTCCAGTGAGAGTTTGTCATTGACGGTAGACCCCAGGTATGTGAAGTGGTTCACCACTGCCAATTCAAACTCTAAAAGACTACCATATATATATATATATATATATATATATATATATATATATATATATATATATATATATATATATATATATATATATATATATATATATATATATATATGAGAACAGAGAGCAGTGGAGGACCCTGTCTGCTGATGCTTCCACCATGGCACCCCTACGACCCATGACGGGTTACGGGTTCAGATGATGATATATATATATATCATATAGTCCCCTTCATTCATGCTTGACTGCGGGTATGCCTTTGGGTCTCTCTTGCACATATGTTTGAACCTCAGCTGCGACTGCCCGACTGTTCTTTTATCATCTGCCATTGTCCGTAGAAAAAAAATCGTTGTGAGTGCGACCATCTTCCATGCAACTGACATGGTGTAATTGTAAGATAGAGTAGTGATCATCAACCTTACAAAGAAAAGATTGCATTCCTATCTAAAACGGTTTACCGATGTATTTTAGCAGCCAGCTTCAGAGTTTTCAGTGGAAATGCAGAAATAGTACACATGATCCCTGGGACCGCGATTTTAAATGCTGGCAGGAAAAGTCTATCCCGAAATTTTCCAAATTTAAAAAGACTATTTTTCTTCCAGTCGACTAGAGATCGATCAAATCATCCAAAGAGATCTACCGGAAGATTGGGATCTGTTCACAGACCTCAGCTTTCAGAATTTATTTATTTCATTGTTTATCGGCAGACGCTGGAGCTGGGTTGGTCATGTCCTCAGAAGAGACCCCGATGCCAACTCAAGAACAGCTATGCTTTGGACCCGTGAAAGAAAACAAAAGAGAAACCAACCAAAAACAACCTGGCGGAGGACTGTGGAGGCTGAGATGCAAAGAATGAACCAGAGTTGGGGCACTGTACGAAGGATGGCCACCAACCGAGCAAAGTGGAATAAATGTGTTGTTGCCCTACAAAACGCCACTAGGCGTGATGGCCACTGACTGCTTTGACAGTCGGCGGCTAAGGATCAAAGAAAGAAAAGAAGAAAAGAAAGATTGTTTATCGTGCGAGATTTTTTTAGTCTTGACTTCTCAAACCTGAGAGTAAACTACGATAATTGTAAAGTAATGTGCGAATATTAAGTATTTTGAGTGACATTTTTTCTTGTCTACTTTTAGTATATCCATCGCCACAACCTTCAACCTACCTCACCCTTTGTAACATAACCCTTCAGTGATCACGTGCTGAGCCCTTCTATTCTGTGCCAACTGTCCATTATTTACCTGCCCACTTTCATTTACAAGTCTGATTCCGATCCCACACTCATGTGTAGTTTTATTGTTGCTGGTTACATTCTTAGTAATTAGTTATAGTTAGTTGTCTAGTTGTAATTCGAGGTGAGAGTCTAGCAAGGAGATAAGTGTTCACGAAGCCGACATGTGCATCAAGTGAACACTTTTTGTGATACGAGAAGGACACAATGAAACTAGAAAGAACTAACAGAAAATAATGTGCGCAGATGTCGCCCATTACCAAACACAACAAAATGATTAACACACGTGACCCGTTTTAAATAATAAATTGTTCTAGACAAGAAGAAAAGATGAACTAAAACAACATAAACACGACTAATTTCAATGCTTATAACAAACACAAAATCAAATGAGAATGTCACTACGACAATAAAATATTATAAGTTGTATGGAGAAAATGTTATGAATCATCCACAATAAATAGACCCCGTGACTGATTATACAAGTAACTTGACTTGTCCCACAACATCTGGCCATTAAGGCACCACCGACCAGGGCTGGGCACACTTTAGCATGGACAAATCTGCTTCTAGTTTTCCAACGTGGCTGTGGTCTTCCAAATACAAGTTGTCATTGTAGCTAACTTTACAGTTTTCCAACGTGGCTGCGGTCTACCAAATACAATTTGTCATTGTAGCTAGCTTTACAGTTTTGTAACAGTCAAAAACAAATTAACTCCTCACATAAATTGAAATGGAAAAAAAAAACAATAGCCTCAGACACGTTTGTCTGGGATAATATGTAACATCACGTGACAGGAAGACTTGACATAATTTTGTTGAAGGTCTATGCTCCTTGGGGAGCAGAAGAGTGATAAATAAATAATGAATGTTCAAGAGATTGTTGTAGAGAACTTTTTAGTGCTGACGTCACATTGTGTCACCCAGTTATCGTGTGTAACATTTTTTTAACAATCTAACACAAGCAGAACATATTAAATATTTTAGCAATAAACAGATTTACTAAATTTAGTAAGGTATTTTTATTACGTTAACACTTGATGTTAGCCCTTGTCTGTAAAACACCACCCAATTTATCACGTATGTTCATCATCATAATCAGCTGCCATCTCCACAACGAAGGTTGGCTGTAATGGATCTCTAACGTCTTCTGTCTCTTGTCTTGGTGGTGCACTCTGATAGACTCTTTTCTGTCCATCTCTTCCCACTTATAGCGCTGTCTTCCCCTTGCACGTTTACCTTCACCTATCCCTTCTTTTATGGTCTTCTGCAACGTGTTATGCCTTTTTATGCGGCCAAAGTATTTTAGCTGCCTCATTAATTCTCTTTTCATACCTAGATTTTCTAGAAACTCCTTATTGTCGTACAGATAGGTTGAGAGTTATTTTTAGCCCTTCTGAGTAGAGTGGATGGTGATAAGTACGTGAGAAAAAGATTTCACTAGTGATAGTTTAAGGAGAAGATATGTCTATGGAATAAGTACGTTTCTCTATTCCATCCTATCTTTCCGACTATAATTTAGTACAAGACAACCTTACCCTCCTTATACACATAAATATAAGTTCAACTACACACACAGAGTTATGTGACAACAAGACACACAAACGCGAAAAAAAACTACGGTTAATTGGGTATGAGTCTGACCAACACACAAAGGTAAGTTTCTTTTGTTGATTATTATCATTTAAACTTGACAACATCAAATATCTAAAAAAAAAAAGATCAAATGAAAAAAACCCACACATTTACGTACATATGAAATAGCAGAATAAATGTGCCCTCTCCTATTGAGAAAAGGACACAAAAAGTTAATAACCCAATGGTCAAAGGTTAGCACTATGTTACAGATTAGACAGTAAAGAAACAAAAGTTCCTACTAAGTGCTACAAAGTAAAGTAAACAAGTTTAAGCAAAATACAATGTTTGTAAAGTTCCTGTAACCAAGAAAATTATTCACACTCTCTCTCTCTCTCTCTCGCTCTCTCTCTCTCTGTCGTAAAGTCAGGGCCGGCTCTGTGGTAAAGTGGGATGTTATAAATATTTATAGGGGACTTAGTGTACTGACTGAGATCAGCTGTGAAGGTATCTGTATCTAATAAGTGTGATGTATTACAGATGACCTTACTTTGCTACCACATTTATACCTCAGTCAGACTTATTTAGGAATATTGTGATGACTACGTTGAATGTCTAGGGTTATGAAAATGATGAAGTGTATGTTCACAACAACCAACAGACAGATAAACAATTTAATTTAATCCACAATACTTTACAACACTGTGACACTCACATACATAGAACACTCTATAAGAATATCTTAAATGAGGCAAGTGTTAAAGTTTAAAATATATGTATTAATTCCTTCAAATATTAGATATCCTGATTCAACTACAAAATGAACCAGGAATCACAATCAAATGTAATCACAAGTTGTATGTACACAATTTATAGATAGAATCGTTGTATTGACATATATTATTATTGCAATTTGTGTGTAAGTTGTGATGTAGTACTATGAGGTAATACTGGCTTTTCAAGCTAAGTGTTTGTTTGTCATCATGACTTCAAGTGTCTGTTTCTGGTGGAAATAATATTGGAAAGGTTCACAGTTTCTTTGTATTTGAAACAAATAAATGTCCCTCTTGATTAAGGTAAAGTCACTTTTAGAGGGGGTTATACACAAGATTGAGCTGCTCTGGCCACGACTCTTAACTTCTGTGTGGGCGGCAGGAAACAGTCTCCACTGCTCGCTTGCTTCACCGTGTCCTTGAGAAACAACCCTGGTTGATATCTGGACCAAGGAGTATGCTACCAGCCTCTGGATTCAGCAAAACTCAGACCAGGTGCTGCTTCAATACGTTATTACCACGGTCCCTGAAACAAGAAGGTTGTACCTCCTACTTCAGAACTAATTTATAATCTATTTCCACACTGAAGCACAATACATAACAAACACCGAGTTCAGCGCGGTAGGCCAACTGTTAGCTTCTCATGTAACAACATTCACCAGTATTCCTCTCCCTAATGGTTACAACGCCTCTGCAATTTCAGCATTATTTTCTTCTATTCAATAAGATAGGTGTCATAGTACTATTTGGCAATCCCATGCAGTTATACTCCTCTCCGACAAGTTTTGTTCCTGGTGGAGCAATATCTAGGCTTTTCCTCATGTTTGCTACTGAACTACACACAGACAGACATAAATTATCAATTCACATTCAATTTTCATCTAAAAGATATCAAATATATCACGCTTACCACAATTCATGGAAATATTAAACAAATACGTTGACTGGCGATGAGTTATGGCACAATTCCGATCTGCCTCTGTCCCAGGCTTTCATTAGAAAAATATTAGCTGGATCTCAACGCACTTGCTTCTTAGTAAGTTTATTTTAAAAATGTGGCCCTGAACTGACGCTCCTAATGGACTATATCAAATGGTCTAGCCAATAAGACCATGTTTACAAAAGTATTTGAAAAAAAGTACCCTTCCTACCGTTTCCCTTGACAACTAAAAATAGTATTTGCATTCGACTAATCATGTTTAGGCTTACATATTCTTTTAGCCAATCAAATCGGATTTAACTTGTTGGCCTATTTCCCGTAAAAGAGTGGTTTTAAAACATGCCACTGAGCAATTATGATCGGGTGCTGTCAGACAACCTCACTATTTTATTTTGGCTATAATTTGTTAATTCCTAGACTATTTGCGTAACACTTAACATATTCTTTGTCAGCAAGTCCTGAGGAACCCAAATATGTAAATTTAATGGAGCTAAGTGGCTGCGTTCAAAATATGTATTCTAGGATAGTCGTGTATTATTTTTTTTTATTTTTTATTGTTTTAGAACCGCCACCTGTCCTGCCTTTTCGACTGTTCTGTCAGTATAAAGTCAGGATTTCAGACGTAAAACAGTAGAATGTCATGTTTCCTAATAAGCATTTAACATGTTTTCAAAACCTAACCGTGTATTGGTAGTGTTTTTTGTCCCTGTTTATTTGAAAAAAAGTTAGTGCTTCATGCCTTACGCGTGGGATTGGCGTTACTATTAATAGCGAGACTGTGGTAGTATTGCCCGCGTTCCTCCGTTCAGCCCTCTCTCTCTCTCTCTCTCTCTCTCTCTCTCTAAGTCCGTCTGTCTTTTAGTTACGCAGTGTATAAAATGAAATTAATGGAATATTAATCTAGGTCATTAAGCAGTGTGTGTATCACAAGGTTTTCTAAGAAATACAGTACACGTTTTATTGTTTTGTTGAAACGCGTGTAGTTATTGCAGTAAGCGTTACAATTATGCAGACGGAGCATAAAAAATGGGTTTTTATTGTTCAGCCATTACGGAGGTATACACGCTGGCGTATGCCATTTAGAAAGCACTGGTCTTTCACCATTCTTATTCCTTTTATTGAATTAATTCGTTAGGCTTTACATTTACTTTTTAATTTATATATGTGGATTTAGAATGTTTCACGACAAATTCTCCCCACTTAAAACAGACGTTATATGTCAGTCTATAATTCTATATACACATAGAGACATTTAATATTATTCCTGGGGCTTATGGTGATTTTCATCACACGGATGGCGGCTTAGAAAATCCGCTCCCAGATTCGCTAATTTTATTTTTATCATGGATTAATGCAGGTGGGTCAATTCAAAGTAGGCACGACTCAAGAAATCTGCCTCAGACCTCTGCAATCCAAGAACCCATTTCAGATATGTTACTGTACAGCTGCACGTGTTACGGCTTTTCTTACTACTGCTTAGCAATCAATATTCACCATTTTTTTTTTTGAGTCTGCTCAACGACATAGCCAGAGAAGATTAGATATTCCTCAAATTGTACGTTATGAGGAGTTGATCTATATGGTGATATCTGAGTTGTGTACTGATTTTCACCTGCGCAGCTGTCTCACAGGGGTGTAATGGATATTCAAATGATGAAAGTGGTTCCTTTTTCATCTCCATTGCAATGGACAAGGTCAACAAGTGTGTCTCTTCCTGATTTTCTCTTTCCAAATATTTCTTCAGGAGATTCACCTGATAGATTTTTTCTTTCCCCTTCTTATCTATCTTATAATTGGTTCTAGACACCTTCTCTAGAACTGTATATGGACCTTGCCATCCAATTTGTAACTTATTCTGACTACCGGGTAGAAGAAACAGTACCTTCTCTCCCACAGCCAAATCTCTGTCTTTAGCTTTCCTGTTGTAATAGGCAGCATGTTTTTTCCTGGCTTGTCTCAAATTTTCATTGGCAAGTTTCCAGCCAGTTTTTAAACGAGTGGTCAGCTCATTCACATATTGGTATGAGGATGTAATATTTTCCTCTGCCTTTTCATCAGTCCACGTTCTTAACAGAGTTACATATGGACTTTTAAATTCGGAAACTTATTTTTCCTGGCACATGTCAGGTCCTTTGCACTCGAAGCTCTGTTGTGATGTCTTTTCTTCCCCGAATCATCATGCACAAATCGACAGCTACCAATTTTTCTCTTTGGGCTTTCTCCCCACTTAGAATTCTTGATGAGAGATTTCCTCTCTACATCTTCTTCCTCCAGTTTTGCATAAGTCCGATTGAGGGATTTTCGGCTTATTCTGGGGTAAGACATCTTTTTGCACTATTTGCATTGTGGCCATTGTAAAACAGTCAATTGAAGATTGTCCGTGAAAAGACGCTTCCCAATCCACTTGGTCCACTTTATTAAATCTATTTTTCTTTTCCGTGTCAGGCCTACGTTTGCCCCGTGGCGTGTGGAGGTCCTGATCACTGTTCCCACTTGTGGGTGTTCCCTCATGTGCTATGCTACACCTTTCTACAAAATTTTCAATGTCCCACCTTGCCTTGGGCCAATAATAATTCTGAGCCACCTTTTGGATGATGGTACCTATCTTCTCATGGTCCCCATCTTTTCTCACATGTAAGCTCCTTATTAAGTCTGCCCTATACCTTTTTGGAAGTACCAGCTGACCCTGACCTTTGGATCTAGTTCCAGTCTTCCTGTATATCAGTTTGTTCTTCATATAGAAGTCTCCTTTTCCTGGAGGTGTATGGCAATTGGACAATTTCCTAAAACAAGGCTTGAGGGTCTTATCCCCAGCCTGCGCCTTCCTCATCTCTTCTGGAGTGGTATTTATCATAATATCCTCCTCCTTTCTTGAGGTCGACCTGACCTGAAGGGTGGCCATATACACAGGTTTCCTTCTGCAATGGTCAGTATCAGATTGTCCATCCGACAATTCTTACACCACCTCCTTTTTTGGTTGAAAGATGTTCTTTCATCAAATTTCCTTTCATCGAATTGTGGGTTTTTATTTCTATTGTCATACCGTGGCCTATCAAACTGGTGCTTACCTTTGTTCTGATCTCTAGGATCAAATTTATTAAAGTTCTGTGGTGCCTTAAAATTATCTACCTGTTTCTTTTTATTACTTGATACTTCTGCTTGAGCTGCTTGATACCTTTCAGCAACATTTAGTAACTCACCCAGCCTCTCTGCACCTTGTTCCATGAGAAACTTTCTCAGGTCTGGAGCCATGGACTCTCTTAGTTGTTCTATAAGGATCATTTCCTTAAGATCTTGGGTTTTCCCCAGAGAAGTCAATTTCTCCAAGTATGTCTCTAACCGTGCGGAGAACTGGTGATAGGTTTTACCTGACAGTAGTTTAGCATTCCTAAATTTTGTCTATAAAATTCACCATTCTTTTCATATCTTAACAAAAGAGCCTGCTTTAGCATGTCATAATTTTCTTGATCATCTCTGCTCATTTTGGCAAAAACTTCATAAGCCGTACCACGAAGCCCTTGTGATAACTTTAAGCTCCACCTTTCTCTCTCTAACCCATACGTGGTAGCTAATAGTTCATATCTATTTAGATAGCTCTCGATATCATCTTCTTTCTCAACAAAATGATCTAAATGAAAATTCATAGCTGAGGTTGAGGCTCCCTGACTAGCAGTGGCATCGGAGGCAAAAGGACTGGCACCATTTTCAGGAGCATGGCCTTGAAACTCAAACTCCCTTAGTCGTAACTCATGTTCCCTTTGTAATCTCTTCTCCTCCTTTTCTGCTTCCCTCTCTGAAGTCTGTCTCTTTTCTTTTCTTTCTGCAGCTAATCTCTTTTCTTCTCTTTCTGCAGCTAATCTCTTTTCTTCTCTTTCTGTCTCCAGCTTCTTCTCTTCATATTGGAGCCTTTTAATCTCCTTATCTGCCTCCAATGCTTTAGCCTCTTTGTCAGCCTCAATCTGCAACCTCTTAATTTCTTTTTCAGCCTCTCTTCTCTTATCTTCGGCCAATCTATCAGATTCTAATTTTCTTTCAGCCTCTTTTTCTAATCTTTTTTCTTCACGTTCAATAAATTTGTCACATTCAGTAGTGACATAAGCAATCATAACTTGCCCGTCCATTCCTAACTCTTTAGCAGCCTGCACAGCAGCAGATCGAAATTTTGCTAGGTCCGCCATTTTCTAACAGGCAAATTTATACAATGTCTAACTTAAACAAGTCAATATATAATTAATTATCTAAGGACAACCACAGGCACTGAGAGCTCAACCTTATTTTTCCACCCAAGAATACCTTTTTAATTTTTATAATTTCCCGAAGTGAATAACTCCCAATATATATGCTAGGGGAGGGTTCAAAATCCCGGGAGCGAGACCCCAATATATGTGGTAAAGTGGGATGTTATAAATATTTATAGGGGACTTAGTGTACTGACTGAGATCAGCTGTGAAGGTATCTGTATCTAATAAGTGTGATGTATTACAGATGACCTTAATTTGCTACCACATTTATACCTCAGTCAGACTTATTTAGGAATATTGTGATGACTACGTTGAATGTCTAGGGTTATGAAAATGATGAAGTGTATGTTCACAACAACCAACAGACAGATAAACAATTTAATTTAATCCACAATACTTTACAACACTGTGACACTCACATACATAGAACACTCTATAAGAATATCTTAAATGAGGCAAGTGTTAACGTTTAAAATATATGTATTAATTCCTTCAAATATTAGATATCCTGATTCAACTACAAAGTGAACCAGGAATCACAATCAAATGTAATCACAAGTTGTATGTACACAATTTATAGATAGAATCATTGTATTGACACATATTATTATTGCAATTTGTGTGTAAGTTGTGCTGTAGTACTATGAGGTAATACTGGCTTTTCAAGCTAAGTGTTTGTTTGTCATCATGACTTCAAGTGTCTGTTTCTGGTGGAAATAATATTGGAAAGGTTCACAGTTTCTTTGTATTTGAAACAAATAAATGTCCCTCTTGATTAAGGTAAAGTCACTTTTAGAGGGGGTTATACACAAGATTGAGCTGCTCTGGCCACGACTCTTAACTTCTGTGTGGGCGGCAGGAAACAGTCTCCACTGCTCGCTTGCTTCACCGTGTCCTTGAGAAACAACCCTGGTTGATATCTGGACCAAGGAGTATGCTACCAGCCTCTGGATTCAGCAAAACTCAGACCAGGTGCTGCTTCAATACGTTATTACCACGGTCCCTGAAACAAGAAGGTTGTACCTCCTACTTCAGAACTAATTTATAATCTATTTCCACACTGAAGCACAATACATAACAAACACCGAGTTCAGCGCGGTAGGCCAACTGTTAGCTTCTCATGTAACAACATTCACCAGTATTCCTCTCCCTAATGGTTACAACGCCTCTGCAATTTCAGCATTATTTTCTTCTATTCAATAAGATAGGTGTCATAGTACTATTTGGCAATCCCATGCAGTTATACTCCTCTCCGACAAGTTTTGTTCCTGGTGGAGCAATATCTAGGCTTTTCCTCATGTTTGCTACTGAACTACACACAGACAGACATAAATTATCAATTCACATTCAATTTTCATCTAAAAGATATCAAATATATCACGCTTACCACAATTCATGGAAATATTAAACAAATACGTTGACTGGCGATGAGTTATGGCACAATTCCGATCTGCCTCTGTCCCAGGCTTTCATTAGAAAAATATTAGCTGGATCTCAACGCACTTGCTTCTTAGTAAGTTTATTTTAAAAATGTGGCCCTGAACTGACGCTCCTAATGGACTATATCAAATGGTCTAGCCAATAAGACCATGTTTACAAAAGTATTTGAAAAAAAGTACCCTTCCTACCGTTTCCCTTGACAACTAAAAGTAGTATTTGCATTCGACTAATCATGTTTAGGCTTACATATTCTTTTAGCCAATCAAATCGGATTTAACTTGTTGGCCTATTTCCCGTAAAAGAGTGGTTTTAAAACATGCCACTGAGCAATTATGATCTGGTGCTGTCAGACAACCTCACTATTTTATTTTGGCTATAATTTGTTAATTCCTAGACTATTTGCGTAACACTTAACATATTCTTTGTCAGCAAGTCCTGAGGAACCCAAATATATAAATTTAATGGAGCTAAGTGGATGCGTTCAAAATATGTATTCTAGGATAGTCGTGTATTAGTTTGTTTTATTTTTTGTTTTAGAACCGCCACCTGTCCTGCCTTTTCGACTGTTCTGTCAGTATAAAGTCAGGATTTCAGACGTAAAACAGTAGAATGTCATGTTTCCTAATAAGCATTTAACATGTTTTCAAAACCTAACCGTGTATTGGTAGTGTTTTTTGTCCCTGTTTATTTGAAAAAAAAGTTAGTGCTTCATGCCTTACGCGTGGGATTGGCGTTACTATTAATAGCGAGACTGTGGTAGTATTGCCTGCGTTCCTCCGTTCAGCCCCCCCTCTCTCTCTCTCTCTAAGTCCGTCTGTCTTTTAGTTACGCAGTGTATAAAATGAAATTAATGGAATATTAATCTAGGTCATTAAGCAGTGTGCGTATCTCAAGGTTTTCTAAGAAATACAGTACACGTTTTATTGTTTTGTTGAAACGCGTGTAGTTATTGCAGTAAGCGTTACAATTATGCAGACTGAGCATAAAAAAGGGGTTTTTATTGTTCAGCCATTACGGAGGTATACACACTGGCGTATGCCATTTAGAAAGCACTGGTCTTTCACCATTCTTCTTTCCTTTTATTGAATTAATTCGTTAGGCTTTACATTTACTTTTTAATTTATATATGTGGATTTAGAATGTTTCACGACAGGCTCTACCGACGGTGCAACACGTGCATTTGCACGAGGGGGGGGGGGGGCAAGCTTTGGAGGGCGGCTAAAAATATTGTTACTTATTTTTACAATTCCGCCAAATATTCCACCTGGGAGCCGCGCTGGTGTAATAGTTACCACACTGCGCTAGCGATCAGGTGTTCAAGGTTCAAGCCCGGTCGCGGGCATTTGTAGGAGTGTCATCGACTGCGATTTTGACTGAATAACCTGAACGGCTCATAAAATAAACCCTCTGTGGATGGTGAAAGCTAAATATTATAGCATAGTTGCAGACTTTACTCCCGATGTAAGTCATATTAAACAATTAACACTAATTGTAAGATTTGTTAATACGAATCCAGATGATATCAACATTCATGAGCATTATCTTGGTTTCATTGCTGTAGAAGCCACTGAGAGATTTTAGATTTTTATGTTGTCTGGTTATACGGTACTATGTTTTAAACGAAATTAATGTTGCTAGTAAACTGTTGCAAAGCATAAAAATGGAATTGACTAGTGCCATAACAACTTTGAGAAATGTTCTCCAAACCTTAAGAATCTCAGAAATGATGAATCATTTCAAAATTTTCTTGTTGATGCTATAATATTAGCTGAGAAAGTTGAAGCTGGACCTGATTTGATACCAACGTTTGAATGTACTAGAGTGTGTCGGCAGAAAAAGCAACACAACTATGAAGCAAGAGATTAACCTATTTTGGGTCCCAAAACTAAATTCAAAATTGAATTTTTCTTTTTTATTATTGATGTTGCAACTAATTCTATTGAAGAAAGGTTCGAGCAATTGGAACATCACAGTTCACATTTTTCCTTTTTATATAACATCCCTAAATTGAAATCTGAGACGACAAATGAGCTCTTAAACAAATGTAAAAACCTAGAAGGCGTTTTAACACATCAAGAAAATAGAGACATTGATGCCATTGAGCTATGTGATGAACTGAAAGTATTATCCAAATTAGTACCAAAAAATACACCGCCAATTGAAGTTCTTCGTTATATTATTGAAAATAACACTGCTCCTAATGTAGCTATAGCCTTAAGAATATTACTAACTTTTCCTGTAACGGTAGCAAGTGGTGAGCGTAGTTTTTCAAAACTGAAGCTTATTAAAACTTATTTACGCTCAACAATTGCCGAAACTAGATTGGAAGGAGTTGCCATGATTTCAATTGAACATGAAATCGGTCAAAAATTAGACTACGCAGACCTTATTTCTGCTTTTGCAAATATGAAAGCAAGAAAAGTGTCTTTTTAAGCAGTACATATTTCAAACACTATAAATTCAAATAATGTGAAAATAGTGCTAAAAACTATAACATGTACATACTATAGTTAAGTGTTTGTGACTCAACAGTTCATCGTTCCACATGAGAAGAGCATCCCCTATATGTAAGTAATGTAACTACATTTATTTCATATAATTGTCTCTAATAAAGTCAATGGTTTATTTTATGACTATACAGTATTTTCATCAATTTATCAATACATTATTATTAATGGTACTATTTAAAATTAGGCTAATGGTCATGAAATTAATGTTGAAGCTTGTTTAACATAATGGTTTAAAAAATTTTTTCCCTTGTCTCATGTGTACCGTTTACTTGCAAAAATGATTTCATACCATATTATTTTTTAATTTATATATTTGTTTTAAAAATTTCCAACGTTAATTTGAGGTTGGACTGGGACGGCAAGAGATGGTATTGCACGGGGCGGAAAAATTCCTAGGGTCGGCCCTGCATACAGTGGCCACTCAATCACGCTTACCTACTCTTGGTGATATTCCTTGGAAATACAATTATCCTGAATATATATCTTTCCATGTTTACTTTCCAAATCGGCCCCAGTCCATCATCTTAACAAATCAAGACTATCGAGGTGGACGCCAAATCTGGTGTTTTAATTTTTCCTGGATGAACAAAATGTCACCGCGAATGGTTAGTGTAGCAAAACGTGCTCTTGAGATTCACAGTTAAAAAGGATGGAAAATACTTCAAGTATTGAGAAACATCTGGTTTAAAAAAAATGTTACGAATAATGAGGATGGTAATCCTATCGGCTGACTCTATGGGAGAGTGCCGATTCTGAAACAGCGGAGCTTTCTGGATAAATCCTCTTGAAACGACTAACAGAAGTCGGGAGTATTTGCGTTCTTGTGTATACCCCAGTGGGCTGGTAAAAATTGGTAAAATATCTGGGTATTGGTAAGTCCAGTTTAAATTTACAAGTTAAAATGATTCTCATGTATCTTTGGCACACTTTGCTCACAAATGAAATTGGTGACGCACAAGCCAAGAAAAGACAACATTAACCAAAGACAACATTAACCAATCAGTAAACGAAGAAAAGACCAAAAGACTGCTGTACGCCCCTATGATCAGGACTGCTATTAAGAAAAAAAAAACCTTTATGGAAATAAATGCTACTATTCTATGTAGCTACATATATGCACACAGACGGGGACAAGACGATCTATTTTCCTCTCCGTCATTCCTGATTAAATTTAAAAGGCCCACGGTGTCTACCTTTACGCGTATTCGGTCAGCTTTCGCTAGCGATGAGATTTCAGGTCGGACAGGTTTCCTCTCCTGGTAAATATACCGGTATGAAACACAGTGGAATCATGTTCCTACACGCCTGTAAATGAGTAAAAATCCTCTACTACCTGTCAAAATCACCGTAAACAGTAAAACACACACACTGACTCCATTTTAGGGGACTAGAAGGGCTCACACTAGCATAAACAAAAATAGCCTACATGTTTAAGCCTAGTACTTACAAACTTGGAAGATGAAGTCACAAGAAGTAAAAGCGCCTTGAATTCCACCTGCAATCTCAAGAGATGATCGGAGAGAATCTGTTAATTTTTCGCGCGTTCTTTTTGTGATCGAATACTGCGCTCGATACTGTGCCAATTGTGTACTCCGATACACGGAAAAAAGAAGAAAAACAAAAACGTAAGAACAATGAACGGTCATTCCTAAGGGAAGTAACTCTTAGCAAGAGACCTCTAAAAGCATTTTTGACATATTACTGCAGACCTCCATGTTGGACTTGTAATTTTATTTTCAAAGCGACCTGTGTTTTTCGAGCGTTATTTTTTGTTTGCAAAGTGTTGGCGATAGGTTCACTCTTTCTGTCACATACAACTGTGGGTTATGTCCTATCTTTCGTACCTTTTTGGTCCGCACTGGGTATTTGTTATTTGACCTATTTACCAAAATGGATATCCTACGGTTTTAAGAAAATTGAAATCGTTGTTTCTTCTCTTATTTGAAATCGTTGTTTCTTCTCATATTAAATCAGTTCGCTCAACACTGAGGAGGTGGGGGCAGCGTTGGCGTAGCTGGCAGTCGTTTTCAGGACAAGTCTTTTCAGTGCTTTATCATGATAGATGGTGTTAGTTCTTTTATAGACTTAGTGTCCATCAGCCTTATTCGAGCTAGCAGTCCTTTCCGAGGCTATTTCAGCTAGCTGATGGATGCTAGTTAGTCATTTTCCTGGCTTATATTTCATCAACACAGCGCCTCAGTTAACAGAGTTCACTTATTTTTGAATGGCGAATTGTGCTCAGATATAACCAACGGACTTTAGTCTCGGTTGAAAGTAACATGCCTCACCCTTAAAAGGCAAAATCTTAAACAACAACTAGCCTACATTATTTTAGTAAGTGCATATGTTATACATAAAAACGTGAGAAATTGTCTGAGGAAGCTTGTGAAATGCTATAAAACGTTATTTGGTGTGAAAAAGTAGGTCCTATCTGTCAAGTCTTGGGAAGTGACTGAAAAAAAAACCTCAACACAAAAAAAAAGAAAATTGTGAACTTACACTTATAGGCCTATAATTGCAATAAAATGTTTAGAATACCAGTGCACATTTAGTTTGAAACTTATCTACACATAGTTATCACAGTCAGTTCAAGGATGCAATTTTATAGTTTTTTTCTTCAAAACAACATATTTCTGTAAAAAAAACAGGCAACAAAAATTGGTGCAGAATGTCTCTTCAGGTGATGTTTTAAATACAGGAGGTCAAAGGCAAAGGGTACCATTAACTCATTCTCTACCAGGCTGTTGTTTTGGGTTTTACCCAGGCCCAAAAATGGATGCAATTTTTTCAGACAGGTGAAGTTTTAAAAACAGACAGTGGACAAATACATAAGTTTAGTAGGTACATATGTTATACATTTAAATGTGTGAAATTGACTGGAGATACTTATGAATTGCTTCATATAATTAATTAATATGAATAGGTGTGTGTTATGTCTTGTGGTGTAGACTTGATTAAAAAAGTGATTAAAAAATTAAATAAAATAGTATACTTAAACTTAAATATTTCAGCTCCCCATTAATGTATAGCAATAAAATGTTCAGAATGTCAGTGCAAATTTAGTTTGAAACATATCTAGAAACTTTTATCACTATCACTTCATAGATGTAATTTTTATGATTTTTTTCTCAAAACCACATGTTTGTAAAAACAACCACTCAAAATGTATGCAATTTTTCTCTTCTGGTTATATTTTAAAAACATGCAGTAGATACACACTTTATTTAACTAGGTGTTGATGTTATACATAAACATGTGGGAAATTGACAGGAGAGTCTTATGAATTGCTTCATATAATTAATTGATATGAATAGGTGTGTGTTATGTCTTGTGAAGTGTAGACTTGATTTAAAAAGTTGTTCAAAAATTAAATAAAATTATATACTTCAACTTAAATATTTCAGCTCCCAATTAATGTATGTTAATAAAATGTTCAGAATATCAGTGCACATTTAGTGTGAAACATATCTAGAAACCTTTATCACTATCACTTCATAGATGTAATTTTTATGAATATTTTTCTCAGAACCCCATATGTTTGTAAAAACAACCACTCAAAATGTGTGCAATTTTTCTCTTCAGGTTATATTTTAAAAACAGGCGGTGGATACACATTTTATTTAACTAGGTGTTGATGTTATACATAAACATGTGGGAAATTGACTGGAGAATCTTATGAATTGCTTCATATAATTAATTGATATGAATAGGTGTGCGTTATGTCTTGTGAAGTGTAGACTTGATTAAAAAAGTGTTTAAAAAATAAAATAAAATTGTATACTTAAATATTTCAGCGCCCAATAAATTTATAGCAATAAAATGTTCAGAATGTCAGTGCACATTTAGTGTGAAACATATCTAGAAACTTTTATCACTATCACTTCATAGATGTAATTTTCATGATTTTTTGTCTCAAAACCACATTGTAAAAACAACCACTCAAAATATGTGCAATTTTTCTGTTTAGGTTATGTTTTAAAAACAAGCAGTAGATACACATTTTATTTAACTTGGTGTTGATGTTATACATAAACATGTGGGAAATTGACTGAAGAATCTTGTGAAATGATGTAAATAATTATTTGATGTAGGAAAAGTGTCTGTCATGTTATGTGAAGTGTAGACATGATCAAGAATAACGAAAAAAAAAGATAAATAAAACTGTATACTTATATATGTCAGCTCCAGTTTAATCCATGGCAGAAAAATCTCAGAATACCAGTGCATATGCATTTTGAAACACAACACATTTTACCACAATCACTTCAAATATATAATTTAAATGATTTTTTTCCTACACCACATATTTCTGTAAAAACCAAACAACTATGACTAATATTATTTACACGAACCAAATTCTATTTTACATTTCCCAGAAGAATTTGCCACTATTCACATGCTTTTATGGTAGTCATAAAAACATTGTGGGTGTAGATGTGGCTGGTCTGGACATCCAGTGCAATAATAATGAGAGCGCTGACGACGAGCAGGTGTGCTGCAGTAGACACAGTTCTTATCTCTTTTTGTATAACATACAAGATGCCTTGTGTCACACTGGTACTCTGAAGTTGAGGCAGCTTGGGATCTAACAATATTAGTAGCTGCATTTTCTTGGACACTAAGTGGACTCAAAACAGCAGACGCTTCAGTTAGTTGGTGAAGCAGATTTCTTTTGAACTGCAGCAATGATTGCTTTTCACCTCGATGAAAACAGTATAAAACTGAAGCATTCACCTGCACTATTTCTAGCTGCGAGAAGAAATTTTTTTTCCACCATTTAACAGATTTTCTGTTGTGCACACCATAATAACCAACTTTTTGATCCAGGAGATCACACCCATTCATTGAAATGTTGTATTCATCTATCATTTTTGGTTTAACAATGTGCTTCCGTGTAGTTATGGTCTCCACTTTGGCCTGAGAAGATACAAGGAAAACCATTTTCTTGGCCTTTTTGTCTCTAAATGCTGTACATAACACTGTGCTTGTTAATGTCATATACCATTGTCGTGTGGTGAGTCACTGGGGCAACTACGACAGTAGTTTTTGCCAGGAATAGTCTATGAGATATAAGGTCTCTAGAAATTGGCTCGTTAAGAAAGAAAAAAAGACCTATTCGAGATAGGGACAAGAAGACAGGAATGCGAATGCTTTCCACTAGACAGTGTTTTCTAATAAATTATGGAAAGAGTTCTGTTTCCCCACGACCTTAGCTTCTGCCCTTAGATCCCGTAAAGAAAAAGCCCCCAACCTCATCTGAGTAGAGAAAGGTTCCTATAGGTGAATATGTAACACCGACAGCACGAGTGATACATTAACAAACTCTTGATAATGATTAACTGATCGTTGGGTTTATTAATGAAATATCCACACATATAGGGTTAGTAATGGTTAGAACGTGATGATGGTGAAAGACGATTCACACAAAACACACAGATGAGATAATAAAATTACAGTTAATTAAGTAATAGTTAATTAAGGATGAACTGGTGTAGAGTGAAATGATGATGTGATATGATACGTGTTACCAAAATGGTGAGTACTCTACACAGTCCATGTGTCTCTAAATGCTTCTCCTAGATATGAGGATTCACATGTATGCATAAAATGTCCCAAGTTGTTATACGTTATGTCGAATGGGGTATCTCTAAGTCGAGGACGTTCTGATGAATACTGTTGTCGTACGGAGAACGCTGACGAGATATTTATGTATATTCCTTCACTGTTTGAGTATATCTCTGTAGTGTGGATCAACAGTTAATAGTTGTCATATGAACAAAAGGTCTGTGGTCTAATCTCCCGACGGTACTGGTCAGACTGGATATCTTCACGAAATGTTAGTGATATGTAGACTCATAATCTTGCGTATGTAGTCGTGATTCATATACTTTCGAGTCTGCTTCATAAAATGCGCTTAAGAGTGTGTTGCACGTGGTATAAATATGCGATTCCTCTTTTGAGCTCTTTTGCTTGACTTCAGATAATAATGATCTTTCGAGTGATTAGAGTTTATGATGACTCTGTATTGAACTTGTGATAACGATGTATTGAACTTGTGATAACTCTGTATTGAACTTGTGAGCAAGCAGTATATGGTGACGAAAAATGCTGCGTCCACCTTATGACTTGTGGGTGAGACAATATTCCTTTTAAATTGAGGAATGAAAGATGTCCTATGGCGAATTCTGCTAGCCAAATGTCCGTTTTTGATAACTTATTTCTGGTTAGACGTCAGACACGTTGCGTGTAGACTCAGACTTCTGATGAACTGAAGACACACAAAAGTCTTCGTAAGTTTTTCACATTTAACATCACTGGTTGACTTTCATTTAAACTACTGCTCATTATTCATCTCCCTCTCTCTGAGTTCAATTCTAATGATGTTAAATATCTTGTGCATGAGAGTGTGTGCATATGGGAGACTGTGATGATGATAAAGGTGAAATATGAACTATTAATTACCTTCTATCATCCTATCATCTTCTATGAAAATCTTCTGATTTTATTAATCAGTTATGCCAAGAATTATTTGAAACTTTATCTTCCGCACATTTTAGCTGTGAGGTTAAAATAAACAAAATTAAGAAAATGTATTAATAAGTATAAGATCTACTAACCTTCTTTTCCCTTCGCAAAATCCTTTAAGAACACAATTAATCACGGAACTGAATTATCATCCACTCTGAATAAACACGTGTATTAGGCTATGCGTTTTTGGGTTTGATCTCTTCCTCACAAGGTAAAAACCTGGACTGCCTCACTCTAGTAGATTATGCGGTATTATATATTTCTGGAAGTCACCCTGCCCAAGCTGGGCGTCCAATGTGGTCAACCCACGCTTGTCTGAACCGCGGCCACGTTTTCCCCTGGCCAATCTGGGCGTCCAATGTGGTGTCACAGAAATTACAGTTTGATTAGGATGACCATATGTGTTTTTACCAGATTTATCACGATACAATGTGGGCTTCAAATGATAATGTCAGGCATGTGGACTCAATCAAAGGACTTTATTTCCCCCGATGAAAGAACAAATGTGGTTCTCTAGATACCGGTCGCGAGTAATCACAACAATGAAATAGCAAATGTGGATCGCAAATATGAGATGAGAGAGCAAATGTCGGAGAAAATACAGTATGAAGAATGTAGGAAAAGATGGAGCAATAAGGCCTTTGCGCTCGTTTATCACAACCATCTGTATTCCAGATAACTAAGGCGCAGAGTCTTCAGCTGTAATGGAACATTTCTTCGGATAATGTTCAGAGTACCAGTGTAGTATTGCTTCTTCTTCAGTAAGAAGTCAATGCGTTCTCTTGTGGTGTAATACCTCAGCAAATAAATGGTGTTCTGTACCCAAAGGCTGTATGAGGGTCTGAAAAATCTTGACTTGCCCACTGTTTGCATCCACTTCAGGATCATATGAAGTATCAGAACCAAAATATGTGAACATGTTCACCACATATCCAGTTGCTGAATCACATAAACCAAAAACATTTATGTGATATTTGCTTGGTTTACTTGGATTATACTGCTTATATTGCCATCTACCTTTATACCCTATTATCATTTCATCCAAACTGAGATTTTGGAATGGGTAAAAGGCACTCTGAAATTTTTGCAACAACATGTTCATAAAAGATTCAATCTTTTCTTTTCCTTGTGAATTTTCATCAGAGGCATGAAGCATTGTATGATGTAATGCTTCAATAAATCTACTTCTTGAAAACATCTGACAAAACCAAGGAGTATAAAATTCTGCAGATGTAGACCAGTAATTGTGAATGAATGGTCTTTTCTGAATCCCAATATTTATTAGGACAGCAATAAACTTATCAAGTTCTAGGCATGTGACTTTAGTCCACTGAGAATACATTGAATATTGCTTTGCAGGGTTATTTTGAATACATGTGAGTCTGGCATGATCTTTGATGCACTGGCACATACATTCTTTAACCTCATGTGTAAACAAAACATTGAAACATTTCAATGGGATTAACAGGTCAAGCCCCTCAGTCACACCTGGTGTTCTCTTTGGACAAAATCAAAATGCATTTTGTGTCATGCCCTCATTATATTCTGTCCACTCTGGGACATCTTGTGAGACTCTACTTGCCTCTCAACTTGTAGCTGTACTGTTAACTATACTGGTAGTTTGAATTTAGTTTTTATGCTTTCCTTTCCCTTTACTGATAGAAAAAGTTTAGCAGTTGTTATGCTACCTCATACCTGTTCATTCAGCTGCTCAGTATTCCCATCAGAATAATCACTTTTATGAATATTCTAACATGAAGTCTTAGCAAAGTCTTCATCTGAATAAATAAGACTAACTGAAAAACTACTGTCGCTATAATTCTTCTGTTCACTGAGAAATAAGCAGCCATTCTTGATCAGCTTATAGCCAGTGTTAAGAAGAGGAATCTATTGCCATTGCTCATAAATAAATGATTAGCAGCACCGGTAACGGATATAAAAAAGTATAAAATGTCAGCTTCATAAAATATTTGTCCCCCATTCTGAAATGTCCACACACTTGTACCAATGTATTGAAATGATTTAAACCAGCTCACTGCCAGGTATTTTTACATTTTCATTTCAAATTCAGACATATATCACGCTGGTGCAAGATATAGCTTGCAGATAATTATAAAGGGCACAGTGGTGTGCATTACTACTTGTGAGTTACAGTGAGTTAAAGGTGTTTGACAAAACTTGAAACTAACTTGTGGTAATGTTAAGTCTAACTATAATGTACGTACCAACAGCCAATTTGGGCAACATAAGAGATGCAGTCTCCTTATCCAGATTTCTATCTTTTTTTTTAAATGTATGAATAAAAATATTCAGTTTAACCTCAGTTATAATTATGATATAGGCCCTATGGTGCCTCTAAGTCCACATAATTTCTTCAGTTTCCAAAACCTGATGTCACTTCACTTTTCCTGTCCAATAGCTGTAAATTATGTCAAATTAAATTTTGCAAGTGTTTGCATGTGTGTGTTTTTCCTATTCCTAAAAGTTGTCTGTTCATGCCTGTCACAGTGTAACAAAATAAAAATAAATAAACAGGGACTGGAAGGAAATAAAGTAATGTGAAGGCTTGAAGTGTTTGAACTGATATTTAATGTGATTTTCATTTTTCATCAACAATATGTAGCACTTGTACCTCACAAGATCTTCATTTTCCCCTGCCATGCCTCACTAATCATTATATGTTTGTTTTCTTTCTTGCTATAATCTTTTATTAGTTGATTAATTTCCAGCTCTTTTTCCATTACCTCAAGCTCTGCACTCCCTACCAAAGCTGTTGATGACTTGCTGATATTTTAATAAGTTCTCACCTTATTTACTTCACTCTTCCCCCTTGAACATATGTTTAACTGTGATCACCTGCCCTATTGTTCCCTCTGCCATTCATGGTATCCTTCTTTATTCATACTCATTTTATGCCAGATATGTTCCCATGCAGGAGGTGTCTTCTGTCTGTGGTTATCAGCATATAGGCTTTTTGTCATGACCATCACATATCTGGATCTATTCAATAACCGATCCAAGCATGTACTTGTCACAGTGGGTTTATCTCATGCACAGCCCATGATGATAAGCATCCCTTCATTTTGATTGTGTTTCCAGCCATTTCAATCAATCAATCAATACCCTTTAGCTCCATGAGGAGCATAGGCCTTCAACAAACACATGCCAAGTCTTCCTGTCCTGTGCCATCCGCTCAAGTTCTTTCCATGTTTTCCTCATCATTTTCACCTCTGTTTCCAGTTCTCTTCTCCATGTGTTTTTTGGTCTACCTCTGCCTCTCTTTCCCTGTGGATTCCAGAACAATTACTGCCTTGTAATGCTATCAACAGGTTTCCTCAATGTGTGTCCTATCCATCGCCAGCATCTTCTTCTTAACTCTTGGTCCCCTGGTTCTTATCATCAATTCCACATTTGTGACTTTGTCATACCATTTCAGTCCTTCTATTCTATGCAAGCACCCGTTTATAAAAGTCTGTAGCTTTTTGGTTGTTGTTTTTGTTGTTCTCCATGTCTCAGAGCCATACAATAGGACTGACTTTACATTTTTGCTATTTACATTGTAATATTGACAGCATGAGTATTCCCAGCTCATATTCGATTACTGATATGTCTAGCTAATGATACAGGAGAAACAATAGTCTTGCTCCAAGAGCATAGCAGTCTTTGTTTGTAAAGCTGCCAGAACTCACCAGCACTTTTGTATGATAAGCTCAACATGCTACTTGTAAGATGGCCTATATTTGTTCTATAATTATTATATGATTCTGTTATAAAAGGGAAAGATGACATTAATCAGCAAAATTGTCATGTTAAAGGCTTAAAGACAAAAAAAAAAAAAGTTTCAATTGTTGTAAATTTATTCCTGTGAGAACACACCCTCTACTTTACATTTATTCCTGTGAGAACACTCCCTCTACTTGACATTTATTTCTGTGAAAACACACCCTCTACTTGACATTTATTTCTATGAGAACACACCCTCTATTTTATATTAATTCCTGTGAGAACACGCCCTCAATTTTACATTTATTCCCGTGAGAAAACACCCTCTATTTTACATTTATTACTGTGAGAACACACCTTCTACTTTATATTTATTCCTGTGAGAACACACCCTCTATTTTACATTTATTCATGTGAGAACACACCCTCTATTTTACATTTATTCCTGTGAGAACACCCGCTACTTTACATTTATTCCTTTGAGAATACACCCCCTACTATCCATTTATTCCTGTGAGAACACACCCTCTATTTTACATTTATTCCTGTGAGAACACACCCCGTACTTTACATTTATTCCTGTGAGAACACACACTGTACTTTACATTAATTCCTGTGAGAACACACCCCCTACTTTACATTTATTCCTGTGAGAACACACCCTCTATTTTACATTTATTCCTGTGAGAATACACCACCTAAATTTATTCCTGTGAGAACACACCCCCTACTTTACATTTATTCTTTTGAGAACACACCCCCTACTCTACATTAATTCATGTAAGAACACACCCCCTACTTTACAATTATTCCTGTGAGAACACACCCCTACATTTTTTCCTGTGAGAACACATACCTTACATGTATTCCTGTGAGAACACACCCACTACTTTACATTTATTCCTGTGAGAACACACACCCTACATTTATTCCTGTGAGAACACACACCCTACATGTATTCCTGTGAGAACACTAGTTTTCAATTACGTGAGGTCCTCATTAGTGCTTCTTTAACATAAAATGTGACCACACTGTACGTCACAAGGAGATAAAAGATAAGGAACAGAAGAGATCTATTGCTGACAAAATAAAAGAAAGTTGCTAAATGGGAAAATTTGTATCTCTTCTTCTTCTTTGATCCTTAGCTGCATACCGTCAAAGCAGTCAGTGGCCATCACGCCTAGTGGCGTCTTGTAGGGCAACAACAAATTGATTTCACTTTGCTCAGTCGGCAGCCATCCTTCGTACAGTGCCTCAACTCTGGTTCATTCTTTGCATCTCAGCCTCCACAGTCCTCCACCAGGTTGTTTTTGGTCAGCCTCTCTTTCGTTTTCCTTCAGGGGTCCATAGTATAGCTGTTCTTGTGATGGCATCGGGGTCTCTTCTGAGGACATGGCCAACCCAGCTCCAGCGTCTGCCAGCTATGATGGTGTGCAAGTCCTCTTGCTTGCTCTGAGTAAGCAGATCTTGGTTGGTGATGGTATTTGGCCAAAAGATTCGGTGAATTTTTCTTAGGCATGTTGTGTGAAAAGAGGACAATTTCGACATTTCCTTCTCTGTAACTCTCCAGCATTCCGCACCATAGAGAAGCACAGAAAGCACACAGCTCTGATTTAATCTTAATTTTGTGCTTGTGCTGTATTGAGAGGACTTCCAGATGTTGTTTAGGCTAAAAAAGGCTGTTCTTGCCTTATTCATTCTGATGTTGATGTCTTTGCCTGCGCCGTCTGGTGTTACTATGCATCCTAGGTATGTGAAGGTGTCTGTCTGTACCAGTTGCTGATTCCTTACTGATATGGGCTCAAGGTTGCTCACATTGAGCGTCATGACCTCTGACTTCTTTAAATTGATGTTCAAGCCTACCTACTGGCTAAACTTATTAAGTCTATCCATTTTTCCTGGAAGTGTTGATGTGAATGTGCTAGTAGTGCAATGTCATCTGCCTATTCCAGATCTTCCAATGTAGAAAATGTGTATTCCTCTTGGACTGCCCTCTGTTGTCTGGCGCATCACCCAATCTATGACTGTTAAAAATAGAGTGGTTGATAAGGGGCATCCCTGTCGTACTCCTGTCTTCACCTCAAAGGTTAGGTTGCTCTGCCCAACACTACACGTAAAGTTGGCATAGAGGCTTTTTATGATTGACACTATGCAGCTTGGAATTCCATAAGCCCTCAGTATTTTCCATAAACTGTCCCTATGTATGCTGTCAAAAGCCTTTTCATAATCAACGAAATTAATGTACAGCTGTCTTTGCCATTCTGAGCACTGCTCTATAATGTTCCTGAGAGTGAATATATGATCTACACATCTTCTGTTCTTTCTAAATCCTGCTTCTACTTTCCTCAGTTTGTGGTCTACTGCTTTTCAAATTCTCTGTATAATTTATATCAAATTACCTTAATTTATTTCATTATTCTGTGATAGAAGTTACAAAAATGTAGAAATTTCTGGCAAAATTTGTAACTTGTTTGTATATTTGATGTCAAGAACTACTTAAAAAAAAAAAATCTTTTGCAAAAATTCCCAGATGTTTATATTATATAAAACTTAGATTCTAGCTATCAAATGGAAAAAGTTACATTTTCCAAACATGATCTTACACACATTTAGTATACATTTGAAAATCTCTGAATCACTAAAATAAATCAGTATGGCACAAATTGCCTAAATGCCATCACAGACATACTATTATCAAACATGTATAACACCCTTTTTTAATCTGCTAAAACTTTCCTACGTAGCTGCTTATTGTCATAGCTGATGTTTGTTATTTATAATTCTCAAGTCCTTACCATCGATGTTGATGCTTTCTAACATTTTTAAAAATGTTCTCATGTTTTGCTGTCTCAAATGCCTTAGCGTAGTGTATAAAGCACAAGTATAGATAGATTATAGGTAGAAGGTACAATTTTAAAAAAATGACCGTATACACATTTTGCATGCACTTGACCGCTCTGAATCATTCATAAGAAAATCAGTATAGCAAAGACTGTTGAATGTGACATTGGACATACTACCATTTAATACGTATCACTCTTCCTTATATTTTCAGGCTGTTATGTTTTTCACCATTATTTTAAAAAAAAAAATTAGTGAAATTTCTTGTGATATAATATTAATATCTCAAATAACTAGCGTGTAACAAATTGTCTATGATTTCGTTACCTATAGTTCATTTTTCTTTTCAGATTAATAAAAACAAATATGGAACAGAAGATTCCATTCCTGGATCGAAAAATAAAACAGGACATCAGTACAGATTTTAAAGTGAATATTCTTTTTAATTCTTGATAACAAATTTGTATACAGCCAAAGTGAGTTAAACTGAGAAATCTGTTTAAAAATTTTCCATTTAAATATTTTGTTACTTATTGCTAGGTTCTTTGTGTGTTTTTTTTTTCTGTAACAGTTTAGTACATGTAAATGTTATATAACACCTTCATCAGGGACAGAGGCATAAACAGTTGAGAATAGAAAGTAATTTAAATACATAAAAATGAATCATGTAGTTGTCAAACTGGGGCAATGTTTAAGACTGAAGTGGTTTGTTTCAAACTTGAATATGTTCAATATTTTGTTTTCAGGGACACACTGTAAAGATAGAAAGTGAAGGTGAGGAAGATGGTCATGTTCCTGCAGGGAGAGAGAGTATGAGGACCAGTTCCACATCTGTATATCCTGCTGGGGACAATTTACTCAGTAATGCTTTTACAACTTTTTAACATAAATGTAACCTGTGCTCAATATGTTACCACTTTCAACAAAAATGTAACATAATAAGTGTTATTTATACACATCCACCACAAACATCGTAATTTTTTGTGTGTTTGTACCTTATTTGCACACGTGTGCATTCTTTTTTTTTCTTTTAATCAATTTCTTTTTTCTTATTTGGCTACCTTTAGTCCAGACAGAAAATCCCTTGCAGCACATTTTACATGTTTGGGGCAGTGGCGTACCGAGGATTCTTAGCGCCCCTGGCGAGCAAGGAAAAAATGCATCCCCGGTCACTGCAAATAAAATTCATGTTCATTTTGTAGACAAATCAAAAGACAGTTTAAAGGACTATATCAAGCACTGTTGTGACTTTTAAATTCTATTAAGAACACAACGATGAATTATTGGGAAAATATTAAAGAATTATGTAAACACTCAAGAAAAGACATAAACCTCTCTTTCTAATGATGATTACTTGGTGTAAAGGTATATAGAGGAGCAGAAGTAGTATCAGATCACCATCTTCTGTTAGCATCGTCTTTTCCAAAAATAAAACTCAAAAAATGGTGTATAATGTGGAATATCTAAGAAATCAAGAAATACGAGACAGAGTTTCAATCACACGTGTCCAGCACATACCAATTACTCCAACAACTGGATGATAAAGCAGATATAGAAGACCACTGGCAACAAGTAAAAAATATATGAAATGAAACATGTGGAGAGGTAATGGAAAAAAGAGAACATCAGAACAAACCATGGATAACAGCAGGAACCATAAACAAGGTAGAAGACAGGAAAAACAAGAAAGCAGATAAATCCAGAACCTCCAAAGCCAAGGCTCATGAAGTGTGTTTAGAAGAAAACAAAGAAGTAAGAAGAAACATCAAAAGAAACAAGAGGAAGTATATTGAAGACTTGGCAAGGGAAACAGAGGAAGCTGTCGCCAACGAAAATCTGAGGAACCTGTACAACAACACAATAAAGCTAAGATGGAGATATAAGCAAGCAAATAGTCTCATCAAAGATAAGAATTGTCCGACCGACACAGAGTGCTTTGTTCGTGTCAGGAGCAGCTTGCAGCGTAGGGGAACTTACAGCCAAGAGAAGAAATACCAGCAGAATGGAAGGAAGGTTATCTAGTAAAGTTACCTAAGAAAGGAAATTTACAAGAATGCACACATTATAGAGGAATAATGTTATTGTCAGTGCCAGGAAAAATACTTACTTAGTCATCCCTCTTCTACAACGAGGTGTAGAGGTTTGGAGGAGGGAGCACCATACTATCCTATCTGCTGTCTTCCTTATTGCCTGGTTCCAATCTAGTCCTTGGTTCTTCAGAGATTGTCTAATTTTGTCTTCTCAGTGGATGCTTGGTCATCCTGGAGGTCTGGATCTCAATTTCTCATAATTGCCATGATAGCTTATCTTGTCTTCCATTCTGCAGACATGTCCAGACCATTGTAGTTGAGACTGTTCTACTTTAGTCTGCAGTGGCTGGGTTTTGAGGCTTTGCCATATCGTCTGGTTGCTGACTATACTTGTTACTTCAACCACCTTTCTCAAATACCTTATTTCTGAAGTTTGGAGCTGGCTTTTATTTGTTGTAGTCATTGCCCATGAATTGCATCCATATGTCAAGACTGAAATATAGGTGGAGCGGTATACAGCTATCTCAGTTTTCTTGCTAACTGAAAAATTTTTGATTTATGGCCTGAAAAAGTCTCCCAGCTGCTGCTCTTTGGGTAGAAAGATCCAATCGTTTCAAACAGGTCGTGTGTGGCACTTTCAAAATATTTCCAACATGGAAAGATTTTGCAAAAGGTCACGTCTTTCATATATGCTAATATGATGTCTTGCATACACTCTCATCAACACATTTGTAGACTCACATTGTCTAAAATGTAATAAATCCATGATTACTTTTTAAGTCACCGGAAGCAATTATATCACACCTGTCTGCCCACAGGTGTCACACAGACATTAATCTAGTTATATGTCATATGAGTACGCAAACTCCGTGCTTCTTGGTCTTCTTGTCCAGACTTTTTCCAACAAGGACTTGGCATGTGTTTGTTGAAGGCCTATATGACAGGAGGACTTGGCATGTGTTTGTTGAAGGCCTCTGTGACAGGAGGACTTGGCATGTGTTTATTGAAGGCCTATGTGACTGGAGGACATGGCATGTGTTTGTTGAAGGCCTATGTGACTGGAGGACTTGGCATGTGTTTATTGAAGGCCTATGTGACAGGAGGACTTGGCATGTGTTTGTTGAAGGCCTATGTGACAGGAGGACTTGGCATGTGTTTGTTTAAGGTCTATGTGACTGGAGGACTTGGCATGTGTTTGTTGAAGGCCTATGTGACTGGAGGACTTGGCATGTGTTTGTTGAAGGCCTATGTGACAGGAGGACTTGGCATGTGTTTGCAGAAGGACTTGGCATGTGTTTGTTGAAGGCCTATGTGACAGGAGGACTTGGCATGTGTTTGTTGAAGGCCTATGTGACAGGAGGACTTGGCATGTGTTTGTTTAAGGTCTATGTGACTGGAGGACTTGGCATGTGTTTGTTGAAGGCCTATGTGACTGGAGGACTTGGCATGTGTTTGTTGAAGGCCTATGTGACAGGAGGACTTGGCATGTGTTTGTTTAAGGCCTATGTGACAGGAGGACTTGTCATGTGTTTGTTGAAGTCCTATGTGACAGGAGGACTTGGCATGTGTTTGTTGAAGGCCTATGCTCCTATGGGAGATAAAGGGTATATTGATAATTGACCACCAATCACAAACACTTTAATCAGTATCATTTTACAGCCTCAGAACACATACACATTCTTAATATTGGCATTGCCTGCAAAAGAGTGACAAGATCAGCAACCCTTGTTCATCAACAGCAACAACCTCTTGTTAAGAAGTATGTTTACTGAGTTTACACAACTATAGATTGTATAAATTTTTTCACACATTCTGTACTTTATAATAACTGCTTGTCAAACTGCATTAAAGAATCAGTCAGAATGTATGTCATAGGTAAAATGTATCATGTACTGTAATCAAAATCCAGATTCTGATGAATGTAAGCAGGAATGTAACGGAGGCTTCCAGAATCATTATGCTAATACTGAGGTGGGATGTTGTATGTACCATTGTTTAGATCAACTATATCAGCCTGTTAATTAGCCTTCTATGTTGTATGTAACATTGTTTAGATGAACTATATTAGCCAGTTAATTAGTCTTATATGTTGTACGTACCGTTGTTTAGACAGACTATATCAGACAGATAATTAGCCTTTTATGTTGTATGTACCATTGTATAGACAAATTATATCAGACAGTTAATTAGCCTTATATGTTGTATGTACTGTTATTTAGACAAACTATATCAGATAGTTAGTTAAAATGTTATGTTGTTTGTACCATTTTTTTTGACAAACTATATCAGATAATTAATTAACTGTATATGTTATATGTCCCATTGTTTTGACAAACTATATCTAACAGTTAATTAACCTTAAATGTTGTATGTACCGTTGTTTAGACAACCTATTCATTCATCATTCATAACCCTCCACTCCCAAAGGAGCATAGGCCTTCAACAAACACATGCCAAGTCCTCCTGTCCCGTGCCATCATCTCAAGTTCTTTCCATGTTCTCCTCATCATTTTCACCTCTGTTTCCAACTCTCTTCTCCATGTACTTCTTGGTCTTCCTCTGCCTCTCTTGCCCTGGGGGTTCCAGAACAAGGACTGCCTTGTAATGCTATCAACAGGTTTCCTCAGTGTGTGTCCTATCCATCGCCATCGTCTTCTTCTCATCTCTTGTTCCACTGTAGACAACCTATATCAGACAGTTAATTAACCTTATATGTTGTTTGTATCATTTTTAAGAATAACTATATCAGACAGTTAATTAACCTTAGTGTTGTATGTCTCATTGTTTTGACAACCTATATCAGACAGTTAATTAACCTTATGTGTTGTTTGTACCATTTTTAAGACAAACTATATTAGACAGTTAATTAACCTTACATGTTGTATGTACCATTGTGTAGACAAACTATATCAGGCAGTTAATTAAACTTATATGTTGTTTGTACCATTTTTAAGACAAACTATATCAGACAGTTAATTAACCTTATATGTGTTACAGATTGTATTTTCTTCAATTGAAATAGTATTGTGCTGTTGGTTATGAATGTCGTGGATGTGTGATTATTCATAGACCAATGCAACTTCTGACGTGGATGGGTCCACATAAAACTGGCATGTTTATTATAACTTGAAGGCATCAAGTTAATTCAGTGGCATAGCATGAGTACATACATGAATACGAGCTCCTCTCTCAGTCTTGTCTGGTCAATTCATAACTGGCCGCTGTACTGAAGGTGGCGCACAATCCACCCAAGTAATGTGGGACAGAATATGAAGACTAAGGAATATCAATGTGATTCCTTCAATAATATAGATGCAAATCTTCTCGCTTACTTCTCAATCTTGAACAGTTCATTGTGGCAGCCCTCGAAGTACTTAAAGCCACAGAAACAATCTAATTCCTCCAATATCTTAGGAGCTAGAAAAAGTACGTCCTTCATTGACGACTACAATATACGAAAGGCCTAGAACCAACCATTTGCATACATTAGTGCAAAACGGATTACATCATAAACTCCCGTGACGTATTACATATTATGTGTTCAATATAAGTCAAAACCCGTGCAAGTACATGATTAACCACAAATAGACATATTACTGCGTAGATTAACTGCTAATAGACTAAGTGTGGTCAACATGCAAAATTACATTAATAAACTTCTTTAACAATATGTTGTATGTACCATTGTTTAGACAAACTATATCAAACAGTTTATTAACCTTAAATGTTGTATGTACCATTGTTTAGACAAACTATATCAGACAGTTTATTAACCTTATATGTTGTATGTACCATTATTTAGACAAACTACCGGTATATCAAACAGGTCAAAAATCTTAAATGTCACCATTGTACTGGTCACCCCTTATGAAGAATAGAACCACTACTACAGGAAGCTTACACTAAACATTCACAAGCTCTTACTGTGATGGTATTTGCAGCTATTTGTTTGACACGATGAGGTTGCCAGCCTCATGATAAACCTTAAAAAAGTACCTTGTACTACAACCTGATGGAGCAATATTTCTTTGCCTCATTAGAGATCCCAGAAACTACAAGAAGCCTGATATGATAGGAAATTATACAGAGCAATACAACAAGAGGCAATCTGATCATTAGAAGTGTCCCCCTATCGATCAAGTGTTTCGGCCCTTTAATCTTCTTTACAGTCTAATGGGGGCGGGCCCACTTGGGTCATGATTCCCAAGCATCAGCCTCCTGTTGTTTGGTGCAGAGAATTGAACCCACTTCACCTTGGTTGCAGCTTTCAAGTCCACTACTGTTTCCTGCCAGCTGGAGGCAATAGTGAAAGTAACCTCTATGTAGAAAACAAATTATTGTCCTGAGTTTCATAGACCCCAGAAACTACAAGAAGCCTTATTAGACATGCTTGTTTGTTATTTCAATGTTTTATTTATTTTTGACACAAACAATTCAAATGGGTTTTTTTGCGTTTGAAAGTTCACTGTGCCCATCTAGGGTCTTATTTCATGTAGACAATAATTGTGTGGTCTGTATATTTGTGTATATGTGTGTTTATAAAATAGTACATGAGAATGTGTATGTGCATGTATACATAAGGGTATGTGTTTATTTGTGTATGTGTTTGTGAATATGTCTTTGTATGTGTTCATGAGTGATGGTAATAATGAGAAAATGAGTGCAGAAAAACGTTATCTCCCATACATTTAAAAACTGTGTATTACAAGTGTCATAAATATACTACTGGACAAAAGTTAAGGGCCACCATTCAGTTTAGACAAGGTTTATATAATTCTTCCTGAGCAGGGTCGATTTTCCAAATGTCCGGTAGCTTGAAATCTCTCAAGAAGTCTCTGAATGGTAAAGTGGGACACTGCTAAACGTCTTGCAACATGATGAACAGATTGACCATCCTGAGTCCATGCCATGGCTCGACTACGGTCTACAATGCTGAGACTTCTCCTTGGTGGCATGGCTAATGCAGTGATCATTTCAACCACTTGTCATACTGATTTATTGCATACCAACGGTGAACACTCTTTACCGATGATCATTTTCCACGTGCATTCAAATTCAACTCACTTTTTCACCTTTTGAACTAGTGGGGCGTGTTGCAAAAACCACGAGTTTTTGAAGCAACAATGGCAATTTTCATGTGCTGGTTAAAGTGACCCAGTTTTTTTACATTTAAAAAACATTAACCTAGTGCACACAGAAATATATACACATTTCTCTGAACTCAGTTTTAATGACATTTTCACTTGTCTTTACAGTTTGCCAATCAATTATATAAACTTCGTCTAAACTGAATGGCATCCCTTAACTTTTTTCCAGTAGTATACAAAGAGAAATCAAGTCCAACACATAAATATCAATCGTCAACTCCAGTGTCATGGCCGTTCAATTATATAGCTCTAGTTTATAGCATTCTGAAATGTCCAGGGTACAAAGAGGTTTCGGGAGACTCAAAAACACACGTAATAGAGAACCGGATACAAAAGTCAAAGATATGAGTCAATCATGGAGACACCTTGAGCTGATAGTATACAAGATTAGGAATTGGCATACATTTGTTGAAGACCTAGGTTGTTTAGGGAGCTAGAAGTGATAATGATGATGTGTCATAAATGCCTGGATTGATCAAAATTTGTTTCAGGCTGATTGTGACAACAGCTATACTAAAACTGAGATAAAGTATACTGACTTCTTGGATATGCCAGAAAGTCAACAACAGTTATGCTTATTTGGAGATGAGAAAGGTATAAATAATAGCAATGTTATTATTTTAAATTCATATTTTGGCTACATAAGGTTACATGATTTAAATATCTGCATAGTATAATATACTACTCGTCAAAAGTCAAGGGCCACTTAGAAAAACCTTGGTTGAAACCATAAAACAAATCTGATATAAACGTAATTGGTATCAGTCAAAACGGCATTTATTGAATACCAAATTGACATGTCATGTAAAGAAATGGAAACACACATTCAAACGTAATGAAGCTGTGAAGTGTGTCACCCACCTTTTAAAAAGTCACACAATAGATATTGGACAAATAGACATTTCAAAATCGGGTATGACCACCGTTTGCAGCAAAACATTCAAGACAGCGTAGACGCATCAAGTCCACAAGGGTCCGATGAGTATCCTGATGAACAGCTTGCCATTCCTGAAGCAGAAATGCAGTCAGCTGTGCAACATCCATTGGCAGGTGGTGATTTGTTGACAATCTTCAACCAAGTACATCCCAGAGGTGCTCAATCAGAGAAAGGTCAGGTGAATGAGCTGGCCGCGCCATCCTGATGATCCCATGTTGCTGAATAAACTCATTCACCACACGAGCTCGATAGGGTCGAGCGTTATCATCTTGGAGGATAGCATTACCACCTATGGCCTCCAGAGCAGGCTGAACAATTGGTCTCAAGATTTCGTTCTGGTATCTTGGGCCGGTCAAGTTGCCTTGGATGATGTAGAGTGGGGTCCTGCCGTGTCTGTAGAAGACACCCCAGACCATAACAGACCATAACGATCCACCTCTCGAATTGTGTCATCAGTAAATCGCTCTCCTGGTCGTCTCCAAACTCGAATCCTGCCATCATTGAATGACACAGTGAAGCAAGATTCATCAGTAATGAGAACTTGACTCCATTGTTGCCTTTACCATCGGATGTGCTCGCGACACCAAACAACACGGGCTCTGCGATGAGCAAGAGTAAGAGGGATTCTGACTGCAGGACGTCAAGCAGCCAGTCCAAATTCATGTAAACGTCTGTGAATGGTGCTTTGACTGACATTAACGTTTACAGTTTGTCTCAGCTGACATCTTAGAGTGGAACAAGTCACTGTTCGATGGCGCAGGGCTGACATCATGTCTATTGGTGCATCTAGGGCGACCTGGCTGGTGGCGATCCTCCACACTTTCTGGGGCCTGAAATCTCTCCAAAATTCTTTGGATAGTAGAGTGTGACACTGCAAGCCGTCTAGCAACCTCATGGATAGATAAACCACTTTTAACCCACGCTATAGCCCTCATTCTTTGTAAGGTGTCAAGACTTCTTCTCGGTGGCATGGTTTTTGCAAGTGATGAAACTACCCTAAGTCTGCTGATTGTAAAACAAATTAAGAGTGAACTCGGTTCACGAAAAGTCGCCATTGCACGTGGAATGTCAATCAGCACAATTACTTCACCTGTTTGGTTGAACGGAAGTTTGAAAAAACAGATTAAAAATGTAAATTTATGGTCAGCAAACTAAATTGCACGTGATCACCATGGTTGTCAGTTAGTTGTTTTTATGCTTAACGTGCATAGAGGACTGTCAGAGGAAGATATTGCACCCATTTTTACTAAAAACTTCCTTCATTTAATCATTCTATGCGCTTATATAAAAGTGTATTGAAAATAATAGGATGGCCCTTGACTTTTGACGAGTTGTATATTTAATACTAAGCAGCGAGTTGGCCTTTCTTAGAGAGTGAAATCTATTTACAAAGCGGAGACACTGGTCCTGCACAAGGGAGATATACTGAGGACAGTTAATGATCATCTGTTAGAAAACAACACGGCACTAGATGAATCAACAAGGCTAAGATAGCTGGAATGTGGCATCAAACATAAGACTAGCAGGTATGACGTATGAGAGGATGCATCCTACATGTGTACAGTTCAGGATGCTACAGTACAGTAAGCATTCCACACTTCAACATTTGCTGAGGAAGACTTAGCACCAATGGGTTTGCCTGGATTGCAATGATGTCGGTCTTGAATTACAATCACATAATTGTCAGGAAATTAAGCTTATGAGTCTGTTTACTTTATTTTGCTAACAAACTTTAACTAAACATATAAGACATCTTTTTTTCTTTGATCCTTAGCCGCCGACCGTCAAAGCATTCAGTGGCCATCACACCTAGTGGCGTCTTGTAGGGCAACAACAAATTGTATTCTACTTTGCTTGGTTGGTGGCCATCCTTTGTACAGGGCCACAACTCTGGTTCATTCTTTGCATCTCAGCCTCCACAGTCCTCCGCCAAGTTGTTTTTGGTCGGCCTCTCTTTCGTTTTCCTTCAGGGGTCCAAAGCATAGCTGTTCTTGTGATGGCATCAGAGTCTCTTCTGAGGACATGGCCAACCCAACTCCAGCATCTCCCAGCTATGATGGTGTGCATGTCCTATTGCTTGCTCCGAGTAAGCAGATCTTGGTTGGTGATGGTATTCAGCCAAAAGAGTCGGAGAATTTTTCTTAGGCATGTTGTGTGAAAAGAGGACAATTTTGACATTTCCTTCTCTGTAACTCTCCAACATTCCGCACCATAGAGAAGCACAGAAAGCACACAGCTCTGATATAATCTTAATTTTGTGCTTGTGCTGTATTGAGAGGACTTCCAGATGTTGTTTAGGCTAAAAAAAGCTGTTCTTGCTTTGTTCATTCTGTTGTTGATGTCTTTGCTTGCCCCACCGTTTGGTGTTACTATGCATCCTAGGTATGTGAAGGTGTCTGTACCAGTTGCTGATTCCTTACTGATATGGGCTCAGGGTTGCTCACATTGAGTGTCATGACCTCTGACTTCTTTAAATTGATGTTCAAGCCCACATGCTGGCTATACTTATTAAGTCTATCCGTTTTTTTTTCTTGGATGTGTTGATGTGAATGTGCTAGTAGTGCAATGTCATCTGCATATTCCAGATCTTCCAATGTAGAAAATGTAGTCCATCTTACTCCTCTTGGACTGCTCTCTGTTGTCTGGCGCATAACCCAGTCTATGACTGTTAAAAATAGAGTGATTGATAAGGGGCATCCCTGTCGTACTCCTGTCCTCACCTCAAAGGTATGTTGCTCTGCCCAACACTACACGTAAAGTTGGCACAGAGGCTTTTTATGATTGACACTATGCAGCTTGGTATTCCATAAGCCCTCAGTATTTTCCATAAACTGTCCCTATGTATACTGTCAAAAGCCTTTTCAAAATCAACAAAATTAATGTACAGCTGTCTTTGCCATTTTGAGCACTGCTCTATAATGTTCCTGAGAGTAAATATATGATTTAACATCTTCTGTTCTTTCTAAATTCTGCTTGTTCTCTCCTCAGTTTGTTGTCTGTGGTCTACTGCTTTTGAAATTCTCTGTATAATTATCCTGCCTAGTATTTTGCTGGGAACTGAGAGACGAGTGATTCCTCTCCAGTTATTGCAGTCTGCAAGATCTCCCTTCTTGGACAATTTGACAATTATTCCTTTGTTCCATTCTGTTGGTGTTGTCCCTGTTTTCCAGACTTGTGCAAATAGTGGTTGTAATAGTTCTGCTGCTAGCTCAGGGTCTGTCTTAAATAGCTCTGCATTTAAGTTATCATGGCCTGGAGCATTTCATATATGACATGCAATTCATTATTTATCTTTGCTCATTATTTTTATTATTACAGGTGTTTATTCTTGTCACCTGTGCAACACTCATTTCTTCCAACTTGATGTCCTGGATAAGCATATGACAACAGTACATGGAGATGGACGCTGGGAGTTTGATAATAAATGCAGTGATCTTCAGAATATGTTACCACAATACAGTCTAAATAACATGAATGCAGTGAATAAGATTGGAGATGCCACATCTACTGATGTAGCAAGAGAATATAGCATCAACCTGAGACTCACTTGTAATGAAGCATCAGTGAACCTCATCAACAGTCAGGAAAGGACTGCTACAATGTTTGACAACCTACACAGTAATACATCAGTTTGTAAAAATCAAGTCTGTAACATAAATTGTAGTAAACCATTTTCTGCCAGTAAGATAAATGTTCAGCTTTGTGTGACTGGCAGAGCTGTTGCTGCTTGCAGTGATTTAACCACTCAATCTCAAAAGAATATAGAGAAAGAAAAGTCCTACAAGTGTAACATTAATGTTGCATCATTCACTGTGAAAGATAACCTACAGCAAAATAAAAGAATACATACAGGAGAGAAGACTTACAAATGTAATGTTTGTGGTGCAGCATTTACTAAGAGTGGTAGTCTACAAAGTCATAAAAGAATACATACAGAAGAGAAGCCTTTCAAGTGTGATGTTTGTGGTGCAGCTTTTATTCTGAACAGTAGTCTACAAAGTCATAAAAGAATACATACAGGAGAGAAGCCTTACAAGTGTAATGTTTGTATAGCAGCATTTACACGGACAAGCCACCTACAAAAACATAAAATAATACATACAGGAGAGAAGCCTTACAAGTGTGATGTTTGTGGAGCAGCATTTATTCTGAACAGTAGTCTACAAAGTCATAAAAGAATACATACAGGACAGAAGCCTTACAAGTGTGACTTTTGTGGTGCAGCATTTACTCAAAGCAGTAATCTACAAAAACATAAAAGAATACATACAGGAGAGATGCCTTACAAGTGTAATGTTTGTGGAGCAGCATTTACTCAGAGTGGTAGTCTACAAAGTCATAAAGCAATACACACAGGAGAGAAGCATTTCAAGTGTGATGTTTGTGGTGCAGCATTTACTCACAGCAGTAATCTACAAAAACATAAAAGAATACATACAGGAGAGAAGCCTTACAAGTGTGATATTTGTGGAGCAGCATTTGCTCTGAGCAGTAGACTAGTCTTCACAAATAAAAAAGAATACATACAGGAGAGAAGCCTTACAAGTGTGATGTTTGTGGAGCAGCATTTACTCAGACAGGTAACCTACAAAGTCATAAAAGAATACATACAGGAGAGAAGCCTTACAAGTGTGATATTTGTGGAGCAGCATTTACTCAGACAAGCAAACTACAGTCATAAATAATACACTCAGGAGACAAGCCTTACAAGTGTGATGTTTGTGGTGCAGCATTTACTCAGAGCTTTAATTTACAAAAACATAAAAGAATACATACAGGAAAGAAGCCTTACAAGTGTGATGTTTGTTGTGCAGCATTTGCTCTGAACAGTAGTCTACAAAGTCATAAAAGAATACATACAGGAGAGAAGCCTTACAAGTGTGACTTTTGTGGTGCAGCATTTACTCAGGCAAGCCACTTACAGAGTCATAAAAGAATACATACAGGAGAGAAGCCTTACAAGTGTGATATTTGTGGAGCAGCATTTGCTCTGAGCAGTAGTCTTCACAGACATAAAAGAATACATACAGGAGAGAAGCCTTACAAATGTGATGTTTGTGGTGCAGCATTTACTAAGAGTGGTAGTCTACAAAGTCATAAAAGAATACATACAGGAGAGAAGACTTACAAGTGTGATGTTTGTGCAGTAGCATTTACTCAGACAAGCCACCTACAGAAACATAAAATAATACATATAGGAGAGAATCCTTAAAAGTTTGATGTTTATCGTGCAGCATTTACTCTGAACAGTAGTCTACAAAGTCATAAAAGAATACATACAGGAGAGAAGCCTTACAAGTGTGATATTTGTGGAGTAGCATTTGCTCTGAGCAGTAGTCTTCACAGACATAAAAGAATACATACAGGAGAGAAGCCTTACAAGTGTGATGATTGTGGTGCAGCATTTACTAAGAGTGGTAGTCTACAAAGTCATAAAAGAATACATACAGGAGAGAAGCCTTTCAAGTGTGATTTTTGTGGTGCAGCATTTACTCACAGCAGTAATCTACAAAAACAGGAAAGAAGACATACAGGAGTGAAGCCTTACAAGTGTGATGTTTGTGGTGCAGCATTTACTAAGAGTGGTAGTCTTCAAAGTCATAAACGAATACATAGAGGAGAGAAGCCTTACAAGTGTGATGTTTGTGGAGTAGCATTTACTCGGACAAGCCACCTACAAAAACATAAAATAATACTGTAACAGTCCTTTTTCAAGACCACCAAGAATGTAACGATATCTTTTCTGTGTACTGTTATAGTATGGATGTGTTGATGCGCCACTACAATGTTGAAGGCTGTACGATCTACCTCAATGTTCCTGCACGGTTTTACTGTAGGTTTCTGTGCGTGCGTAGTCAGTGCGACCTGCGCCAAACAGCGTTGTTGTGCATGATTAGCTCACCAGGCGTTGAGGCGCTAACAGGGTGTCATGTTGACATTCAAACATCATACATCTCTTGAATGTGAGGTACTCGAAGTTTGTATGGGTTGATAAAGGATGTGCGTGTGTAGAAAACACGAATGCGTATAGGCTCTTTGATAGGTAAACAATGCACCCACTCACTCACATGCAGTAGTCAGTAAATGTTGCAACTGCTGGAACTTTTCAACCATTTATTTACGAAACACAGTGACATCAACAGTTACAGTCAAATGGACGAGGATCAAGGACATCATATAAACTGGAAATGACTGGCAAAACATCTGGCATTATAAAGCTTGAACCACTCATCTATCAGGACGTTATCGACAATGGTCTGTCCTTTAACACATAGTTTATACTGCAGCTCACGTACCACTGACTCAGCGTGTCAGGTACTTTAAACAACTCCGCCGTACCAAAAGGCGAGTTCTCAATTGCATAATAATAATGCTGCAATTCATCTGGCATAACACGCCAGATACATCTTCTTCTGCTCAAGATATCTGCCGTAATGTCGTGCCTCTATAATAATGTAAACAACTGTGTATTCTTCCTAGGCAGGCATAATCATCCATGCCTTAACATACCGTCAACATGCGGTTTTCATAATATATATTCACTGGGCTTCTGTATAACAGTTAGACGAATAGTCTTAGTTGGCTACATCGAGCACAAATAATGGACTCTGCATCTCAAAAGGTCCGTGAGCTCTCCTCACAGGTTGCCACAAAATGTTCTGCAAACGAGGCATAATAATTAAGTTTCTTTTACCTTTGACAGAATCCAAGAAATACACAAATAACAACTGTCGTCATTCTTGACGAACAGAATAACTCTGGGGAGAATCAAAGACATCACAGTCTCACAGAAGACTAACTTTCCCCAGATAATGCAGAGAAGTACTACGGACATACTAGTCCGGTCAGAACCCAGATCATCACTCCTTGACGGAAGTCTCTCCATTCGCGCCCAAAAAACTTGCGCATGTGTAGACAGCACAGATCTGAGTAAAGCTAACCCCGACTTAAGACAGGTCAACAACAATGAATAAAACAAAGGGAAGATAACCCCAAATCAACCTGTCCCAGGGAGTTCATAAACAGTTCTCTAACTTAGATCATCAAAAAGTATTAAATAGATTTAGGTCTTATGATACCGTCAAAAATGACAGCAACAAATACATACATGAAAGAAGCCTTAAAAGTGTGATGTTTATGATGCAGCATTTACTCTGAACAGTAGTCTACAAAGTCATAAAGAATACATACATGAGTGAAGCCTTACAAGTGTGATGTTTGTGGAGCTGCATTTACTCAGACAGCAATTGGGTCTGAAAATACACAAGGAAAAGACAAAAATAATGAGAATAAATGCAGGTAATGATAACAGGGTTGAACTTGAAGAAACACCAATACAAGATGTAGAATTGTACACATATCTTGGCCGTAATATAGACAAAGTTGGAGGGACAGACAGCAATATCAAAATAAGAATACAAAAGGCAAGAGAAGCTTTCATTGCATTGGGAAGTATATGGAGATCAAGAGAAATTGGATCCAACACGAAAATAAGAAACTTTAACTCAAATGTGAAGTCAGTCCTATTGTATGGCTCTGAGACATGGAGAACAACAAAGACAACAACCAAAAAGCTACAGACTTTCATAAATGGGTACTTGCATAGAATAGAGGGATTAAAATGGTATGACAAGGTTACCTACGTGGAACTGAGGACAAGAACTAGACAAATGCCAGTGGAACAAGAGATGAGAAGAAGACGATGGCAATAGATAGGACACACACTGAGGAAACCTGTTGATAGCATTACAAAGCAGTCCTTGTTCTGGAACCCCCAGGGCAAGAGAAGCAGAGGTAGACCAAGAAGCACATGGAGAAGAGAGCTGGAAACAGAGGTGAAAATGATAAGGAGAACGTGGAAAGAACTTGAGATGATGGCACGTGACAGGAGGATTTGGCATGTGTTTGTTGAAGGCCTATGCTCCTTTGGGAGTGGAGGGTTATGATGATGATGATTTACTCAGACAGGTAACCTACATATTCATAAAAGAATACATACGGGAGAGAAGCCTTACAAGTGTGATATTCGTGGAGCATTATTTGCTCTGACCAGTAGTCTTCACAAACATAAAAGAATACATACAGAAGAGAAGCCTAACAAGTGTGATGTTTGTGGAGCAGCATTTACTCAGACACGCCACCTACAAAGTCATATAAGAATACACACAGGAGAGAAACCTTACAAGTGTGATGTTTTTGGTGCAGCTTTTACTCACAGCAGTAATCTACAAAAACATAAAAGAATACATACAGGAGAGAAGCCTTACAAATGTGATATTTGTGGAGCAGCATTTACTCAGAATGGCAAAGACAGCTGTACATTAATTTCATTGATTTTGACAAGGCTTTAGACAGCATACATAGGGACAGTTTATAGAAAATACTGAGGGCTTATGGAATTCCAAGCTTCATAGTGTCAATCATAGAAAGCCTCTATGCCAGCTTTACACATATTGTTGGGCAGAGCAACATACCTTTGAGGTGAGGACAGGAGTATGACAGAGATGCCCCTTATCAACCACTCTATTTTTAACGGTCATAGATTGGGTTATTGGGTGATGCGCCAGACAACGGAGGGCAGTCCAAGAGGAATGGGATGGACTGCATTTTCTACATTGGAAGATCTGGAGTGTGCAGATGACATTGCACTGCTGGCACATTGACATCAACACATCCAGGAAAAAACGGATAGACTTGGTGAGTTTAGCCAGCAGGTGGGCTTGGACATCAATTTAGAGACGTCAGGGGTCATGACGCTCAATGTGAGCAACCCTGAGCCCATATCAGTAAGGAATCCGCAACTGGTACAGACAGACACCTCCACATGCCTAGGATGTATGGTAACACCAGACGGCGGGGCAGGCAGGGACGTCAACATCAAAATGAATAGCGCAAGAACGGTATTTTTTGGCCTAAACAACATCTGGAAGTCCTCTCAATACAGCACAAGCACAAAATTAAGATTATATCAGAGCTGTGTGCTTTCTGTGCTTCTCTATGGTGCGGAATGCTGGAGAGTTACAGAGAAGGAAATGTCAAAATTGTCCTCTTTTCACACAACATGCCTAAGAAAAATTCACCTAATCTTTTGGCCGAATACCATCACCAACCAAGATCTGCTTACTCGTAGCAAGCAAGAGGACATGCACACCATCATAGCTGGCAGACGCTGGAGCTGAGTTGGCCATGTCGTCAGAACAGACCTCGATGCCATCACAAGAACAGCTATGCTTTGGACCCCTGATGGAAAACGAAATAGAGGCCGACCAAAAACAAGCTGGCGGAGGACTGTGGAGGCTGAGATGCAAAGAATGAACCAGAGTTGGGGCACTGTACGAAGGATGGGCGCCGACCGAGCAAAGTGGAATCAATTTGTTGTTGCCCTACAAGACGCCACTAGGCGTGATGACCACTGACTGCTTTAACTGTCGGCGGCTAAGGATCAAAGAAGATTTACTCACAGCAGTAATCTACAAAAACATAAAAGAATACTTACAGGAGAGAAGCCTTACAAGTGTGATATATGTGGAGCAGCATTTACTCAGACAAGCCACCTACAAAGTCATAAAACACAACACACAGGAGAGAAGCCTTTTAAGTGTGATGTTTGTGGTGCAGCATTTACTCACAGCAGTAATCTACAAAAACATAAAAAATGCATACAGGAGAGAAGGCTTACAAGTGTGATATTTGTTGAGCAGCATTTGCTCTGAGCAGTAGTCTTCACAAACATAAAAGAATACATACAGGAGAGAAACCTTACAAGTGTGATGTTTGTGAAGCAGCATTTACTCAGACAAGCCATCTACAAAGTCATAAAACAATATACACAGGAGAGAAGCCTTTCAAGTGTGATGTTTGTTGTGCAGCATTTACTGACAGAAGTAATCTACAAATACATAAAAGAATACATACAGGAGAGAAGTCTTACAAGTGTGATACTTGCGAAGCAGCATTTACTCAGACAGGTTACCTAAAAAGTCATAAAAGAATACATACAGGAGAGAAGCCTTACAAGTGTGTTGTTTGTAGAGCAGCATTTACTCAGATCGGTAACCTACAAAGTCATAACATAATACATACAGGAGAGAAGCCTTGCAAGTGTGATGTTTGTGGTGCAGAATTTGCTCTGAGCAGTAGTGCACAGAAACATAAAATAATACATACAGGAGAAAAGCCTTACAAGTTTGATGTTTGTGGTACAGCATTTACTTACAGCAGTAATCTACAAAAACATAAAAGAATACATACAGGAGAGAAGCCTTACAAGTGTGATATTTGTGGAGCAGCATTTACTCAGACAAGCCACCTACAAAGTCATAAAAGAATACATACAGGAGAGAAGCCTTACAAGTGTGATATTTGTGGAGCAGCATTTGCTCTGAGCAGTAGTCTTCACAAACATAAAAGAATACATACAGGAGAGATGGCTTACAAGTGTGATGTTTGTGGACCACCATTTACTCAGACAAGCCACCTACAAAGTCATAAAACAATACACACAGGAGAGAAGCCTTTCAAGTGTGATGTTTGTGGTGCAGAATGTACTCTGAATAGTAGTCTACAAAGTAAAAAAAGAATACATACAGGAGAGAAGCCTTTCAAGTGTGATGTTTGTGGTGCAGCATTTACTCACAGCTGTAATCTACAAATACATAAAATATACATAATGTTAATAGGTCTCGGCACAAGTGCAAAAAAGAAGCTTCTGTCCAGTACTTAACTACAGTTGGAAAAGAGGAATTGCCCTGCAGGCATGGAAAGAAGCTATACTGATACCTATACCAAAGAAAGACAAGGACCCGAAAGAACCAAATGGTTACAGACCGATCAGCCTACTAAGCTGTGTAGGAAAACTGATAGATCGCATGATAAATACCAGACTGATGTGGCACCTGGAAAGCAAACACCTATTAAACCATCAACAAGCAGGATTCAGACAACACAGATCCACTGAGGATCAAATCACATATATAGCTCAGGAAATCGAAGATGCCTTCCACGAAAAAAAAACACATGCTAGTGGTGTGGGTAGATTTAGAAAAAGCTTTCGATAAAGTATGGAAAGAGGGATTGAAAGTCAAACTGCAGAGAAGTGGTGTATGTGGGCGAATGTACAAATGGATTGGTCACTACCTGGAAAATAGAACCACCAGAGTACAGCTGCAAGGACAGACTAGTAAAAAGTTTTTTATTAGAGCAGGGTGTCCCACAACATAAATGACCTAACTGACAATATTCAACAAATAGCACACAATGCTTCCTTTGCAGATGACTTAGCGTTGTGGATCTCTGAAGAACATATCACTACCGCAAACATTCTGATGCAGCAAGCACTAACATCACTGGAAGAGTGGGCCAAAACATGGCTCATGAAGATTAATAAGGAGAAAACAATGTACACTGTATTTTTCCTCTCAACTAGACCTCAAAGCTTCAAACTAGTACTAAACGGAGTAAATCTTCAATTAAATGAAAATCCTAACTACCTAGGCATTATTTTTGATCGCCGTCTGACTTGGAAAAAACAGGTTGACATAAATCGAATGAGAGCAAGACAAAGAATGGCAATTATGAAAAAACTTGCTGGAACAACTTGGGGTGCAGATGAGAAAGTGCTTAAGACGTTGTACACAGGGCGAGTGAGGCCAGTTCTTGAATATGGCATGGCAGCATGGGCAACAGCAGCTAAGACAAACTTCGATAAAATTAGCAGACTCCAAAATCAAGCAATGAGAATTATAACGGGAGGCATGAAGTCAACACCTATAAAAGAACTCGAAAAGATTACTTGCCTCCAGCCAATGACTGATAGAAGAGACTGCAGGGCTCAGCAACAGGCCGAAAAATTCAAAAGACTAACAGACCACCCAATGTGCCATAGAATAAATGCTCTTAGAAGGCAAAGACTCAAACGAAGTAATTTTGTAGAATCAACGAAACCACAAATGAGAGCAGTATCCATAGATGAAATACCCACTGTTTAACCCATCTACACTGCACACAAGCTTCCAGTTTGGAAACAAAATCGTTTCCCTAAAATGATAGAAAACATTCCTGGAATTGAAAGTAAAAAGAGCCAAACTGCAACAGATAGAAAATCCATAGCGACAAAATACATAGAGAAACATTATCCACGCAACACCTGGACCCATGCATACACAGATGGATCAGCAACAAATGCAACAGAAAATGGAGGTGGGGGTGTCTTTCTGACCTTAAGCACTGGTGCAGAAAAAAGGCTGTCATTGGACAGGACGATTCTCCAGCAACTTCAGAGCAGAGGCAGAGGCCTTGAAAACTGCAGCAGAGGTTATATTGACAGAAGAAAGTGCAGAGAGACAAGTAGCTTTCTTTACTGATTCACAGTCAGTAATTGCAACGTTGAAAAGCCAAAATAATACAGACCTGGATGATCTCAGAATAGTGCTCCACAAACTTTGTCAACGATTCAAAAGTGTTGTGATCCAATGGATTCCATCTCATTGTAACATCGCCGGCTATGAAGAGGCTGACAGAATGGCAAAAGAAGGTTCACATCTACCTCAGCCTGATGCAAGCATAACTTTTGAGGAGGCAAAGAGTTTTATCAGAATCAGTTACAGAAACAAATGGAATGTAGAACATCCAGGGCACACAAAGAATGATGCTTACTACCAGCTCCACAGAAGAGAACAAGTGGTAATCTTCAGACTCCGCACTGACCACAACAGATTGAGATACCATCTATTCAACAAGCTAAAGATAGGAACTACCGATCAGTGTAACTGTGGCACTGATAAAATGACTGCTGAACATCCCCTTATATGTGGTACAGAGAAAGTGCATATGGCCGACGCCAGCTCCTTTTGTGGAAAAGCTCTACGGGGACTCAAATAGCCACAAACTGACTACTGCTTTCTTTGAGAACATTCAAGTGGACGTCTGAGAGTGTACAAAGAAGAAGAAGAAATACATAAAAGAAGACATACAGGAGAGAAGCCTTACAAATGTGATGTTTGTGGAGCAGCATTTACTGAGAGTGGTAGTCTACAAAGTCATAAAAGAATACATACAGGAGAGAAGCCTTACAAGTGTGAGGTTTGTGGTGCAGCATTTGCTCAGACAAGCCACCTAGAAAGTCATAAAACAATACACACAGGAGAGAAGCTTACAAGTGTGATGTTTGTGGTGCAGCATTTACTCACAGCAGTAATCTACAAAAACATAAAAGAATACATTGTTAAGGTCTTATTATGTATATTACATGTTGGCCTCATTTAGATTTGTTACCAGTTTAAATTTACACGCTAACATTTTTATCTGAGGTCAACATGATGTATTTTTTGCAAACAGTCTTTCTTGGCCTTTCGTCATTTGAATCTGTCTAAGCAAGACGTGGATTATTACTGCTCCCAAAGTTATTGAAGTTTACAGATCTCCTACGTGGCTTATAATGAAACGAAGGTAGCCACTTTTATTCTACATGATGCAGTATTTGAGCATCCTATTTTGATGAAGAAGGAAGTTCAGGGAGTATAATTATAATATTTGCCATCGCCAGCTGTCGGTTATCACTACTTCAATGAGTCCGCTTGCCGGCATTGCTAGTACACAGGCCAAACATGTGACGATGAAGCACTGAATACAGGAGACTGATTTGATGTATGTATAAGATGATTGCCATGAACTTGTTGCGCAACTTGCACACAGGACTTCCTATTTGTTCATCCTCATCATAGAAGGCTAGGCATCCGATCTCCTTACCTAGGAGACGATGGCAGATTTTGACATGATTAGAATCATTGGTAAAGATGTCTATGCTGAATATGTTTGTGGATTACTGTTTAGAATTTGTGTCCAAATTGTCCTCATTCCACACAACCTGCCTAGGGACAATTCTTGGAATATAAACACTGACGTGATACGTAAGTTGTAAATATAGTAATCCAATAATCGACAGTGCTGTTTAGCGTAGATAATGATTTTTGTCTGTGTATCTGTTACTTTTTGGCCAACTGTTAGCCTACTGTTGTTTGTGTGGTTCCCACTTCTCTCAAAGAATATCATCTCTAATGCCATGTTAGTTGTGTATGTAGAAGAAACTTCAGTTTCTCCTTCTTTTAATTTTCTACTTAATTTGTCAAACTCTATTCACGTGGGCCTAAAAGTATGATCACAAATTTCTACTCTGTAAGTTGCTAATTAAATATGGAATGTGCAAGAGTAGTTTCTTCCATTTCTTTTTTCTTATAAAGCGGCACTTCGGCTTTCAGTCCTTCGGCCCAATGACATGTCATTGCGAGGCTGCGGAGCCTGTGGACTTTCCTTCCAACCCGGTCAGGAACTTCGCTACTTCCCATCCACCTCACACCTTTGTCTGAGGTCACCCTCTCCTCTCTTGCTCTATTTTACTCTTTCCACTCTTATCCTATTCTTCTATTTGTATGCCATATACATTTTTTTATTTCATATTTATTTATCTCCCACTCATTCTGTCCCCTTCTATTTCCAGTCCCCACTTTTATCACGTTGGGTAGTTTATTTTCCGGTTTCGTTTTTTAGTTTCTTAGTATGCATTGTGTACATCCGGCGGCGGAAGTCATTTTTCTGTTCAGCCACGCGCTTACAAACAGACAGCGATTTTGATAGAATTTCGGTTCTTGCCTTCAGGGAAGTACCCAGTTTTTATTTTATTTAGTTTTTATGTGTCCTATCTAGCCTTCACTTTCTTTCCTTTCCTGACGAAGGCCTTGTGGCCGTAACGTAGACTATTTTCTTTGTCTTTTGTCCTCGTAAGACGAATCACCTTTTTTCGATTTTTTTTCAAACCCATCCATCGTATTCCCATCCACAGACAGTTTATCTCAGGAGCGGTTCAGGTTATTCAGTCAAAGTCTCGGTCGATGACACTCTTTCAAATGCCTACACCGGGCTTGAACTTTGAACACCTGATCGCCAGTGCAGTGTGGTAACGTTACACCAGCGCGGCTCGCTTCCATATTTAAAACTAAGAATGACTTTTAAGCCAAACTTTCTTTAAAACTGGCTGAAGCCAAAATGGGATGAAATTAGTCTGTGCCAGGCACGGTACATTTGATAGGAAACTCTTCACAGAGCGATACAACAGGAGGCAATCTGATCATCAGAAGTGGTCCCCCCATCCGCCAAGTGTTTCAGCCCAGTATGCTCCTTTACACGCTAAGGGGGCGGGCCCACTTGGGTCATGACTCCCAAGTAACTCAGCCTCCTGTTGTCTTGTATCAAAAATGAACCCATTTCACTTTGGTAGCAACTTTAAAATCCCTAACTCCGCCAGCCGTGGAGGCAATTGTGAAAGTAACAAAGAGAAAACAAATTACTCCGTTCGTTCCGTCGCACACAACTAGGGACAGACATTGACACACCTACGCGAAGCCTACGAGACTAGCCACTTCGCGCTAGCAACTGAAATTCTGTGCTTAACACCTCTTATAATATACACCGCCTGTTGCTCGTCAGTCACAACCCTTTCATCAATACACTAAAAAACTCAACGTACTGTAGACTTAGAAAAATTCCTGGTGTTTTCTGTAACGCAGAGTTTACTGTCACGATTTCCATAGCGCATTGCGGTTGTTCCACAGCCAGCACGATGCCTTTTCACTAAGCCTTTTCAGTGATCTTGTTCTCGACTGTCCCCTCAGCCCCAACAGTTTCAATAAATCATACACTGATGCAGCCACGAGCCTCTTGCGCCCACCTCAACAGCCATGACCCTTGCAGTGAACCCATCGTGTCTCAGATCCGCGGCCAGATCATTATACTTGGCCGCTTTGAACGAATGTTGCTAGTCCAATCTGGATTCAAATGGCACGGTCAGTTCAATCAGTATAACCTGACGCGATGCTGAAGAATGAAGCACTATATCCGGCCGTCTCCACGATTTTCTGATACTCTCTGGATATGCCCCTCGTCCAGGTAGGTCTACCGCCATCTCCCAGTCGTTTCCACAGTCAAGAAGAGATGGTAAACTGCTACCTGGTTTACTCGGTTTGGGGTGTGCTGACTTTCCTGCCCTCAGAAAGTGTGTAATTGTGGTGCTCAGCCTGGCTTTGCTATTCGCCTTTATCCTTGCCAGGTCTATTGTCGCAGCAATCTCATTTAACACTTTGTTGTGGCGCCAAGTGTATCGCCCTTGCCCTAATGACACCTTACATGCTGAGAGTATGTGTTCAATTGTCTGCCTCCCCTGGCACAAGACGCATTGCTCATCATCCGACTTTTCCCATCTCACAAAGTTTGTGGCCGACGGTAGGAGGTCATACATTGATCTAACAACGAAGCTGAGTCTAAGAGGTGCCATATGCCATATATCATTCCATGTCAAGTACCTCTGCAGGGCTCCTTCCCATGTAGTCCATTGACCTTGTTGGACCTGCTGCACTGCTTTTTGCAACCTCTTATCATTCTCAGCTCCTCATATCTCCTGAACTACCATGTGTCTGCGCTCCCTGCTTGATGCCTTGGACCACCAGCGGATGTCTCCATGACCAAATCCCCGTCTATTCGTTTGTGTGTATCCGATTACCTCCCTCAGTTTGTGCGATTCTTGAGCAGCATCAACAGCTTTTTCCACTCTCCACTTCCTTCCCGTTTTCAGTGTGGGTTGAATGGACTTAACCACGTCATCTGCTGACTTGCGTAGCATCATTGCAAGCTTTGCCTTTCCAACTTTGTACTCTTCAACAACTGACTTAAAGGGAAGCAGAAGTTTTGACTTTTTGCAGTACAATGCTACATCTGACAGACCTGGTGGTACCCCTAGACATTTCCTCATGAACTTGTTGACCTTCTGCTCTATAGCTTCCACTGTACTTGTGCTTATTTCATATATAAGCAGTGGCCACAGCAACGTAGGTATCAACATGAGTTGGAGGGACCATGTTTAAATAAAGGTTGTAAATTGATTTTAATTTTGCTATTTACAACATGAAAATGTATTGCGATGTTGAATTGTAAAGCTACTAAAAACTATAGGCCAAAGCAATATGAATAAAAATAGAGCCTGCCCAGTCACTGTCCACCACTGCGTGCGCTAACATTGGCAGTCACTGTCCACCACTGCGTGCGCTAACATTGGCAGGCTAGAAAATCTATGTTTTTTTCATTCTCAATCTCTCACGGAACCTCTAGCGACCACTCTCGGGATTCCTAGGGTACTGTGGAACCTCGGTTGAGAAACCCTGGTCTATATTAAATAAGCCAATAATCAACGTATCTAAGTTATGACTTTGTTGATGGGGTCGTTTGTATATATGTCTGCATGGTTACTTTGTTTCTTACTAAAGTTACTTGCTCTTATGCTAACTTCCTCTTTTCTGTTTTTCTGCTTCTAATAACATGGTTGATTAAAACGTGTCGAGTTGTATCCAGTGTGTTCAGGCTTCATTATTATGCTTTATTATGTGAGAATGTTTGACAGCCAGCAGCGTCTCATTACATTTACCAACATTTACTACACACAACAGTAAATATCAACAGACATCAATAAATTTAGTGTCTGACAGGTCAAACATCTCTTGGTAGTAAGAAGACATTCTTGTAAATGACGAAAAGTACGTCAATGAAATCGTTGTACATCCTTAACGTTGTGTTTATCAGTAACAACTGTTTCTATGACTTTGTACTAGCAGTTTACCATCTCTTCTTGACTGTGCAAATGACTGGGATATGACAGTAGACTTACCTGGGCTAGGGGCATATCCAGAGAGCATCAGAAAATCTCGAAGACGGCCAGACATAGTGCAGCATTCTTCATCATCGCATCAGGTTATAATGATTAAACTGACCGCGCCATTTGAATCCAGATTGGACGAGCAACATTCGTTCAAATTGGACAAATATAATAATCTGGCCGCGTGTCGTAATTTTTAAAGATAGGTCTGAAGATAGTTATGGTCCTGTCTGAGCAGAGTTGATAGTGGCAACTATGTGAGAATAAAGGTGTAAGAAATAGTTTTTTCACGAGGTGATTGTGTAAGAGGAAGGTCAGTCTCTGGAGTGAGTAGTTTCTCTCATCCAGCCTATCTATACGACTATATTTTTAATCAGACGAACTTTCTCTCTTTATATCAAATATAAGTTTCACTGCACCCACATACACACAATTAATGTGGCAATTACGCACAAACGTGAAAACAAACTATGGAAAACAGATATGGGTAGGGGTTTGACCAACATACATTAAAATAAGTTTTTGTTTAGTTTATTATCAATTTAAACTTTACAACGTCAAACATGTATATCAATAAATCATATTACAGTCATGGGAAAATAACCCAATAAATGCCCTCCCCTCGTTGTGAAGAAAAGATCCCAAAGAAGTTAATAACCCTAAAAGGTCAAAGGTTCGCATTAGGGTCTGGAATAGTCAGTAAAGAAAAAGAACAAGTGCATAGTTAAGCTATCCTGTAAATACGCAGACTAGTGAGATAAGAATAACGAAGTTATTATACTGATGGTAACAAGTGAAAATATTTTTCTCTCTCTCTGTTCTTTCATCCTGTTATTCTGTGGCCACAAACATACTTGCTTACCCAATAGTTGTCATAGGTATCTCTTGGCTATTATAGACCGAAAGGGGGGCATCAAAGAAGAGATGGCCACTCGAAAAGCAGCGGCTGGGAGACTTTATCAGGCCATAAATCGAGGATTCCACAGCAAGAAAGAGGTTGGTAAGACAACGAAGATAGCTGTATACCGCTCCACCTATGTCCCAGTCTTGACATATGGATGCGAGTCATGGGCAGTGACTACAACCCACAAAAGCCAGATCCAAACCTCAGAAATGAGGTATCTGAGGAAGGTGGTTGAAGTAACAAGAAGAGACATGGTCCGCAACCAGACGATACGTCAAGGCCTAAAATCCCACCCGCTGCAGACCCAAACAGAACAGTCGCAACTAAGATGGTTTGGCCATATCTGCAGAATGGGAGAAGATCGGCTACCACGACAAGCATGGGAAACAAAGAGCCAGGGATCTAGACCTCCAGGACGACCCAGAGTCCGCTGGGAGGACAACATTAGACAATCTTTGAAGGACCGAGGACTAGAATCGAACCAGGCGAGGAAGAAGACAGCTGATAGAATAGTCTGGCGCTCTCTCTTCCAAACCTCTACACCTCACGGTAGAAGGGGAACGACTAAGTAAGTAAGGTATCTCTTGGAAAAACACTAACAATAGTATGACCTTATGTTGTCAGGTTGGTTGCCAAATCTGGCCCCAAACTAGCCTTGATTCTTAATAATAATATCAAGGTAATCGCCAAAATTGGTGGGTTAATTGTTTTCTTGGATGCGTCATGTATCACTGCATAAAGTAGTTGGAGTAAGACGTATTCGGGACGGTCACAGTCATAGAAAGAAAACAATTGGTTCCTGCCCAGTCTAGCCTCTGGTTGCTGAGGCAACTGTTACTTTATGTTAACTGGAAATAAAAAATCCTACCGGCTTTTCTCTGAGTTGAGTGCCGGTTATGAAACAGTGAATTATGCTGGTACAATACAATTGAAAAAAAAGCTACTGTCATAAGTCGAGTAAAATGTTATATATTTCTGCCCCAGGGGGCCGATAAAATTGGATAGAAAATCTGGGTAATTTGTAAGTCCCTTTATGCTTAATCTTATTGTTCATGTGGTAGTCTCTCTCATAAATGAAGAAAGAGGACCGCACAGGTCAAGACATCCAGGACCCGAATAATAAATAAGATTGTTTCTGGTTTGATTAGCCGCTAGTTCGCTGGTTTTTTCATCGAGCCTAAATTAGGTAGAAAACAAATATTTAACCCAAAATGACAATACTATGATATCAAGCGTAAAGTGTAATCTCTAATCCTATAATTAAATTAAGAGGCACACGGTAACTTTGTCTAAGTTATCGCGCTTCGCTTCAGCTGATACTGTTTGGGTGTCAGGTATGCGCCTTTCCCCTCCCAGTAAACACTCTGCGCACAATATCAGGATTAACTTAATTAAGACTCATTTAACACATATCGCTGGTCATTACTAGCTATTTGGTGGTTGACGTCTATCGTTTTTAACACGTGATTCAAACACTAGTTATTAAAACAATTTACACACAAAGAAATATAATGCGCGTATTACTCTGGCACTTTTAACTTTACACTTAAGTCCGCGAAAAACGGTTGATGGATTTAACATTACTGAACCACTTGTAAGAGAATATCTGCGCGTTCCTATTTCGCTAGTTTTAACGCTAGGGAATAGCAGTAAATAAAATAGTAAAACGGTTAACACATTTAAAACTTAAGCACAACTTAAAATATCACCACAATCAGAAATGTAAATCCCCACGGGACAATTTAACACATTTATCGAATAAAATTATTCATAGTCTGGCGTGCTTAGATTTATCAGAAATTTCTGTGAGAATGATAACTGAATTAGAATGGATACAGAATATATACGGAATCGGTGTAATTATCTCTAAAGGATGCGAATTTTCGCACCTTCGTCCTTGCCAGGGAAATCAAGATGCTTCGTTCCCGAGATAAAGAAACCTACAGTCCCTCTTTTCGACGTTGCCAATCGACAACAAAGGCTTCTGATATCAGCAATTGTCTCCCTGTATGAACAACATCACAGGATTTGCTTCCCTTTGTAGAGAACTTCAAAGCTGATTACCTTCAACGTGTTTTGGGCACGTGCAATCTGCCAGTCATCGTAATCCTGACGGCTCAGCTCGCGTGAGCTTAGACAAACACACTTGATTTGCTTCCCTGAATGCAATGACAGTTGCGAATCTTGGTAGACGCTCATCAGCGCATTAAACCATGAAAAAATAGGCGTGGCTAGAATATGAGTTAAGACAGCCAGAAATTTCGTGGGTTTTGCGTAGCAAAAATTATACACATTGGATGGAGAAAACAAAGGTGTACGGATAAGGAAGCGATATTTGTATATACACGTCACATCGCGGACCTGTGACACGATGGGTTCACTGTAAGGGTCATGGCTGTTAAAGTGAGTGCAAGAGGGATCGTGGCTGCTTAAGTGTATGATATTTTGAAACTATTGGGGTTGAGGGGACAGTCAAGAACAAGGGCACTGAAGAGGCTCAGTGTAACTGCACAAAAGGCATCATGCTGGCTTTGGAACAACCGCAATGGGCTATAGAACTCGGGACAGTAAACTTTAGCCCCACCTGTGGTACAGGAAACATCCAGCAAATTTCAGTTTATTATTTTTTTAACAGCATTTTGTTAAGTACAGAAATGGTCAGTTTTGATAATGTATTACCATTAAGTGGTTACAGAGAACACATGTTTGACTTGACCGACATGTTCGTCAAGCACATAATTTATAATTTTATTGATTAAAATAATTAAAATTTCCATAACCAAAATATATTAAATAAGATATTTATACTATTAAAATTACGTACATTGTCCAATTTATGTAATTATAAGATTTTCTGGAAATAATATTTTTTTTAAAAATATTTTTAATAAAGTTTTTACTTGTTTTCAAAAATAATTGGTTCGCTTGTCTTAAAGTTACCTCCCTTATCAATTGAACGGCAAGCAAAGAGATCGTTATGTGCATTGACCTTGTGTGTGAGTGGTGTCTGTGTGTGTACTATGTTAATTCATTATCATCGCGTGCACAATCCAGATCTTCTTCTTCGATCCTTAACCACCGACCGTCAAAGCAGTCAGTGGCCATCACGCCTAGTGGCGTCTTGTAGGGCAACAACAAATTGATTCCACTTTGCACGGTCGGTGGCCATCCTTCGTACAGTGCCCCAACTCTGGTTCATTCTTTGCATCTCGGCTTCCACAGTTCTCCGCCAGGTTGTTTTTGGTCGGCCTCTCTTTCGCTTTCCTTCGGTAGTCCATACCAAAGCTGTTCTTGTAATGGTATCAGGGTCCCTTCTAACTCTGGTATAATCTTAATTTTGTGCTTGTGCTGTATTGGGAGGACTTCCAGATGTTATTTAGGCTAAAGAACGCTGTTCTTGCCTTATTCATTCTGATGTTGATGTCTTTGCCTGCCCCACCGTCTGGTGTTACTATGCTTCCTAGGTATGTGAAGGTATCTGTCTGTACCAGTTGCTGATTCCTTACTGATATGGGCTCAGGGTTGCTCACATTGAGCGTCATGACCTCAGACTTCTTTAAATTGATGTTCAAGCCCACCTGCTGGCTAAATTTATTAAGTCTATCCGTTTTTTTCCTGGATGTGTTGATGTGAATGTGCCAGCAGTGCAATGTCATCTGCATATTCCAGATCTTCCAATGTTGAAAATGTAGTCCATCTTATTCCTCTTGGACTGCCCTCTGTTGTCTGGCGCATCACCCAGTCTATGACTGTTAAAAATAGAGTGGTTGATAAGGGGCATCCCTGTCGTACTCCTGTCTTCACCTCGAAGGTTAGGTTGCTCTGCCCAACACTACACGTAAAGTTGGCATAGAGGCTTTTTATGATTGACACTATGCAGCTTGGAATTCCATAAGCCCTCAGTATTTTCCATAAACTGTCCCTATGTATGCTGTCAAAAGCCTTTTCAAAATCAACAAAATTTATGTAAAGCTGTCTTTGCCATTCTGAGCACTGCTCTATAATGTTCTTGAGAGTGAATATATGGTCTACACATCTTCTGTTCTTTCTAAATCCTGCTTGTTCTTTCCTCAGTTTGTAGTCTACTGCCTTTGAAATTCTCTGTATAATTATCCTGCCTAGTATTTTGCTGGGAACTGAGAGAAGAGTGATTCCTCTCCAATTATTGCAGTCTGAAAGATCTCCCTTCTTGGGCAATTTGACAATTATTCCTTTGTTCCACTCTGATGGTGTTGTCCCCGTTTTCCACACTTGTGCAAATAGTGGTTCTAATAGTTCTGCTGCTAGCTTAGGGTCTGTCTTAAATAGCTCTGCATTTAAGTTATCATGGCCCGGAGCTTTACCGTTCTTTAACCCTTTGATTGCTGTGATGATTTCTTCTTTTCGTGGAATGTCTGTATTTACATCTAGATCGTTTTCAGCCTCAGGAACATTCAATTGTGTCTCTGGTATTTCCTTGTTTAGAGTTTCTCTGAAGTGCTTTGCCCATCTTGTTTCCTGTCCCTCTGCTGTCTTGATGAGATTTCCTTGCTTATCTCTTACTAATGTAATATTGTTTGCACCTTGATTTCCGCTGATGAATTTAGTTATTTTGTATACTGTGCTTTGTTCATTTCTCAGTGCTGCCTCTTCTGCCTGTTTTGCAAGATCGTCTAGGAAATTCCTTTTGTTGGCTCGGGTTTGGCGTTTAACTTCCCTGTCCAGTTGACTGTACTGTTCGCTATATAGTTGCTTTAACCTGGGGGACTTCGCTTCTGTTTTCTTTCTTTTCATTTCCTTTCTCATCTTTATGGTGTTTAGTGTTTCTGGTGTTATCCAGTCTTGCTTCTTCCTTTCCTGGAATCCTAAGCATGATTTGCTGCTTTCCTTATATATTGTTGAAATGGTGTTGAAATTCTGGTCTATATCATCAGTCAATGTCTTTTCCTGGCTTTTGGCAAATTGATATCGTTTCTTAATGTCTGCCGCAAAAGCTTTCAGATCTTAGACACAATTAAATCATAAATAACCAAAGATGTCACTGTGTGAATATTTCATCAACTGCTAAACACAGCACAGTAATTAAGAAAAGTGAATTATGTTTGTGTGCTCGGACCAAATTTTAAAAAAAATCATTAAAAAGATGACGTAAAAATATGAATAATAAAAAAATGGATAACAAAATGAAAGGATGAAAATTCTGAGTTAAAAAAGAAAACAAGGTCACCAATAATTCAGAGTTATATGGAGAAAATTGTATGCATTTGTTACGTGCAGTCTTTGCTATCCAGCAATATAGTTTGTCTGTATGCTTGTTATGTATGAAAATATGTTATAACAATATTTCGGGTCTAAAGTATTTTTGTTAGAACCCTAATTTAAAGGGCGAATACCTAAAATTGACTTTTGGAAAAAGTAAATATTTAGTTACCTGCTCCTGAAGTCCTATATTGAATATACCAGCTGACGGATAGGAGAGGTTGATGCGAACTGCGCATGGGCAAACAAAAAAAAAGTAGGGTGTAGCAGATTTCCGGCAAGGGAGGCCGTCATGTTTTGACCTGGGTTAGTCAGACGAAAAATGTCTGGACGTTTCTGCATTGTGTCGGGGATGGAATTTCTTCCACATATAGTATAGAATTCCCCAGTGTTATTTCTGGTCGTCAGGAGGACGATAGTTATTATATAGTGGTGTGCGGATTCTATGTCAAGGTAGAGTTGATATAATTACACTTCCTTGTTCTCAGTGCAAACTGAACATAATGTTGGGTCAACCGGTGAGGTGTGCTCACTGTGGTTGAAAGGACGAATTTTCTATGTATTAAGCTCGTTGGAGCCATTTAAGACTGTTAAGTCTATATGCACGCACAGAAACCCAGGAGAATAACATTATTCTAAAGACTCGCATGATTAGCGATATGTATAGTTTTTTTGAAGTTAAACGTCCATGTCTGCACACGAGGGAACTCACAGTGTTTACTGTTCGTAGAGGCCTAATGTATGACCGTCTGGAGTGGAAGACCGGATGGTTTACAAGTTGTTATTGCGATAACGTTGAAAAAGGAAACTCCCTGATACATGAGGGAGTTTTATAAGCCTATCGTCGAAAGGACAGATCTTCACGCCACGTCCGATTAGAGTGATGGACTATGTTATTCTTCGTCACCCGCCATGTTTGGGGGTCGACTGAAGAAGAGTGATTTAAGGAGAGATATTTAAGAAGGTATCTGACGTTGCAAAGTCAGGATGAACAGGTAGTAGGTGTTGCTACTAGTTTGGAATGATGGATAATGTGGAGTCAGCAACTTGCTGACATATATATAAATATGGATATAATTTACAACTTATACATTTGAAATGAACTGTCTTCATGTCCGCCATGTTTCGATGTCAAGATTATATGGATGTGTCTACATTGTCTTGTGACTGTGACTTTAATAAATGGTAGAAAAAGTCCACAGCTGTTCACCCACATTATTGACTTCATACCTGTGATATGTTTAAGAACTACCTACATCAACTGTACATCCACTCCACCTCTACTCCTGTCAATATGATGAACGACACACACACATATTGGTACGTTACGTCTTATGGTACATGTCTCCACTACAACCTGGATGTCCACCTTGGCGAACACTTATACCACCCATTCGCGATATAACATTACAGCACGATATAACCACCAACAACTCTCTACTTAGGGTTTGAAGTACACAACACAGAAGAGAGAGAGGACATACTCCATCATCTTCACAGCCATGACATTACAATACAATTAACAGTGGTGCCAACTACGTGGGTTTGCAAGGTGAGACCCTGATTTTCGAACACAGACGTCATCTTCTTCAGTTTACAAAGTACCCGGCATTGCACATTGTCACAGATTCCAAAGTACCCGGCGTTGCATATGAAACCTCGATTTTCACAACAGACATCATTTTCATGAGATTTCAAAGTACCCGGCATTGCCCATCAAATCACAGTATTAACAGTAATTTACATTTAGAAGGCCAAGATTCTTGAACGTTGGTAGTATTGTTTCGAAGGACAAGTTCCGAGTATACCATCGCAACAGTTGAAGAATCAAGATCTATGCTACATTTTTTTCATCGATGGAACATCATCTGGATGAATGACTATTATTAGATATTGGAAAACTGTGAAATAAAAGTAACCAGTGACTGGGTTGTAAACCATATTCTATATATATTATAACCAAGCCTTCTCTACAACACCCTTCATATATGCTATATATATTTATGTTTACATGTTACATGTTATTTGTTTGTATATTATATAAGTTTATATGTCTGCGGGCTGGTTGGGTGTGTGACTGATCTGAGATATACCACGTCATAGAGGTCTTAGATTAGTGTTCTGTAGGTGCAAGTTTTCTTGATTGAAAATTTGCTAGCGACAATTCGTTGCTATTTGAGTTAGTTGTCACGAGAGGTATTTTCTTCGTTGTTTTTGTAACATTTTTTCTATTTTTTTAGTTTTGGTTAAATTTGTTTGTATTTGTAGGTCTACTCTTTTCTGTCGTTTATTTCTATACACCATTTATGTTTATACACTGTGACGTCATTTATTTGTGTACATTTTCGCAGTTATCATCACATCCTTTGTGAGATTTCCTTCAGTTTAATTTTTTGGTTTAGTTGACTTCTGCGAATGTTATCGTAGTGTCTTGAATATTTGTCTTTGTATTATTGTTGATTGTTTTGTTTTCTATTGGCACAGATACTTAGACATACACTATTTACATTGTGATTACATTTATGATATAAATCGCTGATAATATTGTTATTATAAAATAACTATACAAGACCTTACTAAAGGCTTGCTTCCCACAGAGATTGGGATAAAGGGAGCTGGTTAGTCAAGTTTTATTAAAACTTGCTATCATTTACTTTGAAATAAATTATATTATTATTTCAGGTTACTGATCAGATTATCAGACATAATGTCTAGTTTGTACTTTTGGGTCGAAAAGGAATACTTTCGTATGACTACTAAGGAAATAGAAGAATTCTTAGATTCCTACAGTGAACAGGGAAATTCCTTTGGAATGACTAATGAGGAAGTAAACGAATTCTTGGATTACTACATTGAAAAGGCGTGTTCCATGCGTATGTCTACTAGGGAATTACGAGAATACGTAAAAGATAAAATGGAAATGGAAAAGCAAATAAGAGAAGCTGAACAGAAGAGATTACAAAGAGAAGCTGAGAAGAAAATATTAGAAAAACAGGCTGAGGAGAAAAGATTAGACAGAGAAACCGAGGAGAGAAAAGTGAAGAGGGAAGATGAAGTAAAACTCTTAGCTTTGGAGTTGAATGTATTAAAGGAAACTATAAATGAGCTTCAAAGTGACAAGAAAGCTCTTACTGATAAGTTATCAGCAATGAATGATGAAAATGCTACATTGAAGAGTAAAGTGACTCAATTGATAGCTGATAATAGGAAATTTGGTGAATTCTCTCTTAGACAGAAAAAAGAGTTAGAAGATGAAGTTACCTCATTAAAACAGATGATGGATAATCAGGTAGATAAGGTGAACTCTTCCACGCTTGATTTAAAACTACTGTGGAAGATAATAGAAACATTAGCTCTTCCTAGTGAGAATAAATTGAGACAATCTCAACTGGAAAAGGAGGAAAAAAAGTTAGAAGATGAGATGAGCTCAATGAAAGACAAATATCTATGTAATGAACAGGCTCTTATTAGTGAGCTTGAACAGGTCAAAAGAGACTATGATGAATTAAAAGTGGAGGCTGAGAAACACAAGAAGATATATAATGATAAACTCACTAATCTATTGAGTCAGAATGTGTTTCTAAGCCGCCAACTAGAAGAAAAGAATTTAATATCTCAGGAGGAGATTAAGGTGTTTAAGAATAAGAAGGATATGGAGATTCAGTCACTGCAACTGGAGTTGACACAGTTGAGAGCGAAGAAAGAAAATGATGAGAAAGATTGATAAACTGATGACTACTCATCATAGTGCTATGGAAGCACTGAAACTTGAACTTGTTCAAGAAAAGACTAAGGTTCTAGAAACTACGTCTCAGATGACAGAGTTGAGAACAGATCTCAAAGATAGTATTGCTAGAGAGAAAACTCTTGTATCTCAGTTACGTGTTACAAAGTTAGATTATAACTGGGAAGTGAGAACTAATGAGAAAACTCAGAAAGCTTTTTCTAGAGAGAAAGCTTTGGCAGAAGTGGAAGTTACAAAACTTCGTAAGAGGGTCGACGGTTTGTTAGATATTGTTTTGAACAATAAGATGTTGTCTAATAATAAGGTGAATAGATTTGAACACAAATCTGATGGTCACTATGTTAGTGCAAAGAGTCAACGACATGCTAATAGTAACACTAAGCAATATGTGAACAAATTTTTTCGTGGCAAATATGGTTTCCCACGTGATAACGATACCGCCTCTAATGGGAGTTGGCGTCAGGCCAACAAAAGTAATCATATTGTTAGTCCTTTACATCAGGGTAACAACACTGGAAAATGTCATAATAAGGCTCCTCTAACGAATCAAGCATCGACTTCGCAAATTACTGATAAATTTGTATCTGGGAATAAAACTTTTAGTATTAGTTCCCGAAATAAGAACGATTATGTTCGGAACAATAAGAACCCTATTATCCCTGTTACTCATCATACTCAGCACAGACAGTGTGATGCTCCTTTCAAACACAGTGCCAAAGGGAAAAATAAAAGCAATTTTGCTAAGAGAGATAATCGGGATTGTGGACATTACCAAAAGCGTCCATATGATAATAGTTCTTCTTCAAAGAACTGGAGGCAATTTAATGGTCCTCAACATTTTGGTACTAATGACTATAAGAACTTTGATAGAGGTTACCAACCTTATAATGGTTTTGCTTGGAGACAACAAAATCCATTGAGAAGATATTTTGATCAAAGAGAAGATAACAATAGCAACTATGCTAATTGGAGGTCAAATAAAAGCAATGGTCTTAATAGAGATAGTGATAGATCTCGTTGTGATGGTAGATCTCAACATGATTCCACCTAACTGTTAGGTCTTGGACTTCCTGATACGTCTAAGTCTATAATAGTTCTTTTCTATATCAAGATATGTACACATTTGTAATTTGTAATATAATGATCGTATCACTATTTAGCGGTTCATTGATGTAAATTCACCGCTGTTCTTTGATGATTTTTCTTCTTCGTTAATCAAACAATGATACTATACGAAATTATGGTATGAAATTTTTGTATGCATTGTGTAATTGCCAGAATTGTAGTATACGTTGGTGACACCTTCCTGGAAACATTTATTCGTAGAGAAACAATTTCGCTCAGATTATGAGATATATTCTCATCAGACTTAGCCTCATATTAGGAGTTATATTTATTCCTGATATTTTCATCTGCGCATTATTCATGCGTTGTGAGCCTATTGTACGTTGCTCCTAGATGTATTTCAAAAAAAAAATGTTCCATTTTTTTTTCCGGGAGGTGTGGTAAGACTGTTACGTGCAGTCTTTGCTATCTAGCAATATAGTTTGTCTGTATGCTTGTTATGTATGAAAATATGTTATAACAATATTTCGGGTCTAAAGTATTTTTGTTAGAACCCTAATTTAAAGGGCGAATACCTAAAATTGACTTTTGGAAAAAGTAAATATTTAGTTACCTGCTCCTGAAGTCCTATATTGAATATACCAGCTGACGGATAGGAGAGGTTGATGCGAACTGCGCATGGGCAAACAAAAAAAGTAGGGTGTAGCAGATTTCCGGCAAGGGAGGCCGTCATGTTTTGACCTGGGTTAGTCAGACGAAAAATGTCTGGACGTTTCTGCATTGTGTCGGGGATGGAATTTCTTCCACATATAGTATAGAATTCCCCAGTGTTATTTCTGGTCGTCAGGAGGACGATAGTTATTATATAGTGGTGTGCGGATTCTATGTCAAGGTAGAGTTGATATAATTACACTTCCTTGTTCTCAGTGCAAACTGAACATAATGTTGGGTCAACCGGTGAGGTGTGCTCACTGTGGTTGAAAGGACGAATTTTCTATGTATTAAGCTCGTTGGAGCCATTTAAGACTGTTAAGTCTATATGCACGCACAGAAACCCAGGAGAATAACATTATTCTAAAGACTCGCATGATTAGCGATATGTATAGTTTTTTTTGAAGTTAAACGTCCATGTCTGCACACGAGGGAACTCACAGTGTTTACTGTTCGTAGAGGCCTAATGTATGACCGTCTGGAGTGGAAGACCGGATGGTTTACAAGTTGTTATTGCGATAACGTTGAAAAAGGAAACTCGCCTGATACATGAGGGAGTTTTATAAGCCTATCGTCGAAAGGACAGATCTTCACGCCACGTCCGATTAGAGTGATGGACTATGTTATTCTTCGTCACCCGCCATGTTTGGGGGGCGACTGAAGAAGAGTGATTTAAGGAGAGATATTTAAGAAGGTATCTGACGTTGCAAAGTCAGGATGAACAGGTAGTAGGTGTTGCTACTAGTTTGGAATGATGGATAATGTGGAGTCAGCAACTTGCTGACATATATATATAAATATGGATATAATTTACAACTTATACATTTGAAATGAACTGTCTTCATGTCCGCCATGTTTCGATGTCAAGATTATATGGATGTGTCTACATTGTCTTGTGACTGTGACTTTAATAAATGGTAGAAAAAGTCCACAGCTGTTCACCCACATTATTGACTTCATACCTGTGATATGTTTAAGAACTACCTACATCAACTGTACATCCACTCCACCTCTACTCCTGTCAATATGATGAACGACACACACACATATTGGTACGTTACGTCTTATGGTACATGTCTCCACTACAACCTGGATGTCCACCTTGGCGAACACTTATACCACCCATTCGCGATATAACATTACAGCACGATATAACCACCAACAACTCTCTACTTAGGGTTTGAAGTACACAACACAGAAAAGAGAGAGGACATACTCCATCATCTTCACAGCCATGACATTACAATACAATTAACAGCATTCCCCTCAGTAAACGTTATGCTGTCAAACATAATAAAGATGACTTACTGTTGTGATCATGAAGATCCTCATGTTGTCTTATTGTACTTCAGTTCTAAACTTTAACAACTCTCAAACGTGATATTTTTTTTAATCGCCGTCTTCGGAGGGTACCCATTAGAGCTGGGTCGGCTCAGGAGCTGCCAGTCCCTGGTCGACGAAACTCCTTCAAATGTTTTCGCCTAGGGCTCGAATTAATCCTGTCCAAGTCCCGGTCGACGACATTTATTCAAATGAGCTCGCCCGGTTTGAACTTGGATCACCCGATTGCCAGCCCAGTGTGGTTCCCATTACACCAGCGCGGCTCCTAAACGTAATATAAGTCATTGACAATACTCACAAACCAGAAACCATTTATGTATGTATATATATATATATATATATATATATATATATATATATATATATATAATATATATATATATATATATATATATATATACATACAAAATGACTGTCATACCTCTACGTAAACCACTATTATGGGAGGCAACTTTGTTCCAAGAGAAACAATTACACAAACAAATAGTGAACTTGCTAAAAGAATACACTTTTCTCTTAATTAATCTTTTGTATTTATTTCTTAAGAATTTTACTTTTTAATTCTTTCTTTGCCCTTCCGTTTTCCTTAGTTGTGTCCTTGATGAAGACCTGGCCGTAACGCTGACAATTATGTGTGTACTGTGTCCTAGTATAAAGCTGTACTTATGTTTTTGTTAACCCAACTTTAATCAAACTGGTCATAAATTATGGACTTTGTTGCTCAGAAACCAGAAACATTGCTACCCTGAAACTAAGAAATGGGCTGACCTAACTGGGACAGATTTGTAATGTTGACAGCACTACAGATGATCTGCCTGGGACAGATTTGTATTGTTTACAGAACTACAGATGGGCTGAGATAACTGGGACAGATTTGTAATGTTGACAGAACTACATATTATCTACCTGGAACAGATTTGTATTGTTGACAGAACTACAGATGGGCTGAGATAACTTGGACAGATTTGTAATGATTACAGAACTACAGATGATCTGCCTGGAACAGATTTGTATTGTTGACAGAACTACAGATGGGCTGATATAACTGGGACATACGTGTAATGTTGACAGAACTACAGATGATCTGCCTGGAACAGATTTGTATTGTTGACAGAACTACAGATGGGCTGAGATAACTTGGACAGATTTGTAATGATTACAGAACTACAGATGATCTGCCTGGAACAGATTTGTATTGTTGACAGAACTACAGATGGGCTGATATAACTGGGACATACGTGTAATGTTGACAGAACTACAGATGATGTGCTTGGGTCAGATTTGTATTGTTGACAGAACTACACATGGGATGAGAAAACTGAGAAAATTCTGTAATGTTGATAGAACTACAGAGAAATGCCTATGACATAGTTGTAAGTTGACAGAGCTACAGACGATCCAACTGCAATAGATTAATAATACTAATCTACTTATGATCTGACTGGAGCAGAACTGCAACGCTATCACATTTGTTGTATGAAATTATTAATATGTGTCATAATGGTATGAGAATGATTGTTGAAACGTTTAACTAAGACAATAAATAGATTGACAACAAACACGCTGTCACGTAAGCAGAAACTAAACATCAAACACCAACTCTGACGTCTGTCTACCGGGATTACAGTTATATAAATATTGGTAGAAAAATAAAACAGACATTCCACCAACAAAAACCGTAGAACAAGAGAGACAGTTGATCACTGACATATCAAATATAACAACACAGTCAAACAATAAACAATCCAAAGAAAGAATTACTTATTGCAATTTTAGACACCATACGACAAATCATCATTGACAAAATCATAAATCAGCTGGAGTTAAGGAAGACCACACTATCGGTAGACACAAGTGAGAACAAAAAACACGCATGGATCTTCATTTCAGCTAGTAGTACTTTTAACGACACGTCGGTACACTAGCAATAATAGATATAGAGGTAAAATCATTACACTTAGAATATATAAATAAATAAGTATATGAACTGAGTAAGCAGCAACACTGGAATAAACCTGCGACGTGACGTCAGACAGCCAGCTAGCGGTCCTTCACAGAAATAGACCTTTTCATGGCTAATAAAAGTGCCCCCCCCCTTTTAATTTAAAAAGAAAAGAAAAGGACAGAGATAACAGTCCAGCGGTCAAAAATAGCCCACTTATGACCAAGAGATCACACCTCTTGTCAGGTTTTGACGGGATGTTGAATCTTAGACGAAAGTGAAACAAACAAATAAAACTTAACCACGTGATACTTTAAACAGCAGAGAGAAAATAAAGTTAGGGGAATACATTCTATTTACTTCCAAGGGGGAACAATTCAACTATTTAAAAAATACCAAACTTTAAAACAGAGGTTCATTATTTATTTAACTTTGTCAATTCATTTTACAAAATTATGTAAGGCATAAAATATTATATTATTTTGATCAGTACTTTTTTAAATTGTTAAAACGTGTTTTGTTTCCCATGTTTAGAATAAAAATACTTTAAATAATAAGGAGTTTGATGCACGTGTTAAAGTAGTGAACACTTATATCCTCTGTCACTTTCAATGATAATTATTTCATATTGTACTTCTGCTTTAGTCGCAGATGAGCACAACCTAAAAGTCTTTTATATTTGGAGTACATTGTGATCAGTGATGCCACAACACTACAGCGTATTTTATGCTGTACAACCCAATGCCTAGAATCCGGCTTTTGGCTGGGATCATGTGTCTAGACACAGGGACCGGTACAGTGACATTCATGTGTCATTAGGTCCCTTGTGTGAGAACACAGAGGATCACTACAGTGACACAGTTTGTCATTGGGTCTTCTTGTGTTGGGACATGTGGTCTTGACCAGGGCCGGGTTTGGGTGGGTAAATGCGACCTCATGCGAGGAAAAAATATGCGACCTCAAGCGAGGAAAAAAAAAAAAAAAAAAAGGACATGCGCCCTAATATCCGGCCTTTTGGCTAAGATCAATGTGTCTTAGCCAGGGCCGGGGTCAGGCGTGCTCCACTGCGACTCATGCAAGTTAAAAAATGGCACTCATGCGAGCATTTTAAAAAATGAGCACAACAAAATGTGTTAATGGCGCCAAATAGCGCACTACAACAATCTTTTAAAGACTTTTGCTTACTTGGTCGTTCCTCTTCTACCCTGGGGGCCGGTTCCTCTTCTACCCTGGGGGCCGGTTCCTCTTCTACCCTGGGGGCCGGTTCCTCTTCTACCCTGGGGGCCGGTTCCTCTTCTACCCTGGGGGCCGGTTCCTCTTCTACCCTGGGGGCCGGTTCCTCTTCTACCATGGGGGCCTGTTCCATTTCTACCCTGGTGGCCGGTTCCTTTTCTACCCTGGGGGAATGGTTCCTCTTCTACCCTGGGGGCCGGTTCCTCTTCTACCCTGGGGGTCGGTTCCTCTTCTACCCTAGTGGCTGGTTCCTCTTCTACCCTGGGGGCCGGTTCCTCTTCTACCCTCGGGGCCGGTTCCTCTTCTACCCTGGGGGCCGGTTCCTCTTCAACGCTGGGGCCTGTTCCTCTTCTACCCTGGTGGCCGGTTCCTCTTCTACCCTGGGGGCCGGTTCCTCTTCTACCCTGGGGGCCGGTTCCTCTTCTACCCTGGGGGCCGGTTCCTCTTCTACCCTGGTGGCCGGTTCCTCTTCTACCCTGGGGGCCGGTTCCTCTTCTACCATGGGGGCCGTTTCTCTTCTACCCTGGGTGCCGGTTCCTCTTCTACCCTGGGGGGCCGGTTCCTCTTCTACTCTGGTGGCCCGTTCCTCTTCTACCCTGAATGCCGGTTCCTCTTCTACCCTGGGGGCTGGTTCCTCTTCTACTCTGGGGGCTGGTTCCTCTTCTAGCCTGGTGGCCGGTTCCTCTTCTACCCTTGTGGCCGGTTCCTCTTCTACCCTGGGGGCCGGTTCCTCTTCTACCCTGGTGGCCGGTACCTCTTATACCCTGGTGGCATGTTCCTCTTCTACCCTGGGGGCCGGTTCCTCTTCTACCCTGGGGGTCGGTTCCTCTTCTACCCTGGTGGCCGGTTCCTCTTCTACCCTGGAGCCCGGTTCCTCTTCTACCCTGGGGGCCGGTTCCTCTTCTACCCTGGGGGCCGGTTCCTCTTCTACCCTGGGGGCCGGTTCCTCTTCTACCCTGGTGGCTGGTTCCTCTTCTACCCTGGGGGCTGGTTCCTCTTCTACCCTGGGTTCCGGTTCCTCTTCTACCCTGGGGGCCGGTTTCTCTTCTACCCTGGGGGCCGGTTCCTCTTCTACCCTGGGGGCCGGTTCCTCTTCTACTCTGGTGGCCTATTCCTCTTCTACACTGAAGGCCGGTTCCTCTTCTACCCTGGGGGCTGGTTCCTCTTCTACTCTGGGGGCTGGTTCCTCTTCTACCCTGGCGGCCGGTTCCTCTTCTACCCTTGTGGCCGGTTCCTCTTCTACCCTGGGGGCCGGTTCCTCTTCTACCCTGGTGGCCGGTACCTTTATACCCTGGTGGCATGTTCCTCTTCTACCCTGGTGGCTTGTTCCTCTTCTACCCTGGGGGCTGGTTCCTCTTCTACCCTGGGGGCTGGTTCCTCTTCTACCCTGGTGGCCGGTTCCTCTTCTACCCTGGGGCCCGGTTCCTCTTCTACAGTGGAGGCTGGTTCCTCTTCTACCCTGGAGGCAAGTTCTTTTCGACCCTGGGGGCCAGTTCATCTTCTACCCTGGGGGCCGGTTCCTCTTCTAGACTGGAGGCCGGTTCCTCTTCTTCCCTGGAGGCCGGTTCCTCTTCTACCCTGGAGGCCGGTTTCTCTTCTACCCTGGAGGACGGTTCCTCTTCTACTTTGGGGGCCGGTTCCTCTTCTACCCTGGGGGATGGTTCCTCTTCTACCCTGGGGGCTGGTTCCTCTTCTACCCTGGGGGCCGGTTCCTCTTCCAGCCTGGTGGCTGGTTCCTCTTCTACCCTAGGGGCCGGTTCCTCTTCTACCATGGGGGCCGGTTTCTCTTCTACCCTGGGTGCCGGTTCCTCTTCTACCCTGGTGACCGGTTCCTCTTCTACCCTGGGGGCCGGTTCCTCTTCTACCCTGGACAACGGTTCCTCTTCTACACTGGGGGCCGGTTCCTCTTCTACCTTGGTGGCCGGTTCCTCTTCTACCCTGGGGGCCGGTTCCTCTTCTACCATGAGGGCCGGAGTAGATGTGTGGTGTGGCGCCCGCCTCTAATTCTAAGCGTACCGGGTTCGAACCCTGTACAGGAAATTTTTTGGATGGAATTTTTTCAGAACCAGTGGGTACAATAATGATATACTCCTCCCCGATCCCCTGCTTAGTGAGATATGATGTCTAGCCTTCTCGGATATGTTATCCTGTGAGCTGTGTTTCTTATTGCCTCGTTCTAGTCCAGTCTTTGGTCCCTCAGGCACTATCTAATGTTGTGTTTCCCCCCCCCCCCGCCCCCAGCGAATTCTGGGTATTTCTGGAGATCTGGATTCCTTGCTATTGGTTTCTCTTGTGTGACCGTGGTAGTCACGAAAATAATAATTATTTGTGTAATGGTATTCTCATTTGTTGTTGTGTTCGTTATAACCATTGTCATAAGTCCTATATTTATGTTGTTTGATTTATTCTTCTCTTCTTGTCTACAGCAACTTTCACAAGTAAAAAAAATTATCACGTGTTAATAACACTTTTTTTCAAGTAATGGACTACATGTGCCCTCCGTAATTACCGTTAGTTATTTATAGTTTCAGTGTGTCTTACTTCTCGTATCCAAATATTGTTTCACTGTGTTTTTTGTTTTATATGTCAGTGATAAACTGTCTCTTTTGTTCTACGGTTTTTGTTCGTTGTTGACGGATTGTCTGCTTTATTTTTTCTACCCGTAGTTATATAATTGTAATCTCTGTAGTCAGTTGTCGGAGGTGGGGCTTAATGTGTAGTATCTGTGTACGTGACAGTGTATTTGTTGCTGTACCTAGTTATATAACTGTAATCTCTGCAGTCAGGTATTAGAGTTGTGGCTAGATGTGTAGTATCTGTTCACTTGACAGTGTATTTGTTGATGTACCTAGTTATATAACTGTAATCTCTGTAGTCAATTGTCGGAGTTGGGGCTTGATGTGTAGTATCTATTTACGTGACAGTGTATTTGTTGCTGTACCTAGTCATATAGCTGTAATCTCTGTAGTCAGGTGTTAGAGTTCTGGCTAGATGTGTAGTATCTGCTTATTTGACAGTGTATTTGTTGTTGTACCTAGTTATATAACTGTAATCTTGTTACGGATGGTTTTGTTATATTGGAGATTGAGTGATTGAAGAAGATTATTACTTCATATCTGACCTCTGTAATGTGCATCGTGCTGATGAGATGTATTGAATGTCATGAGCTTGTGCAAGAACAATTCCTCATAAATCGACCTCCAACAACTTGTAGTAAGGGTCCACAGATACAGCATGTTTATTTACGAAGCATAGAATAATGTTCATGAAACAATGCATATATAGAATCTCCTACAGTCCGTGATACATCGTCTCATACCTGGCCTATTTACTAGAGGTGCCGATAACGGTTAACACCCAAGTAGTGACAACCAAAAAATGGAGATTAATATTGATTACTCCCGTAAAATTCCTCTGCATAAAAAATCATTGAAGTTGCATACTTAACTCGGCATCTTCTTGAATATTAGTGGCGTCCTTCTCAATTTCGTAAGCCACGTAGGAGAACTGTTAAAACTTCATAAACTTGGGAGCGATAGCATCAACGTCTTACTCTGATGGATTCATACAACAGAAGGCCTCGATTAACGGTCTGCATAAATTACCACAGAACATACTATGTCATAATCACCTAGTGACGTATACATTGCATCGCGTTCACTTATAATTAAACATAGTGCAAAATACATCATGTTGGCCACAGATAGAATTGTTACCGCGTAGATTAAACTGCTAACAAAACTAAATGTGGTCAACATGTAAAATACATTATAATCTGCCTTAACAAATCTCTGTAGTCAGTTGTTAGAGTTGGAGCTTGATATGTAGTATCTGTTTACTTGACAGTGTATTTGTTGCTGTACCTAGTTATATAACTGTAATCTCTGTAGTCAGGTGTTGGAGTTATGGTTTGATGTGTAGTATCTGTTTACTTGACAGTGTATTTGTTGTTGTGCGTAGTTATATAACTGTAATCTCTGTAGTCAGTTGTCGGAGGTGGGGCTTGATGTGAAGCATCTATTTACTTGACAGTGTATTTGGTGCTGTACCTAGTTAAATAACTGTAATCTCTGTAGTCAGGGGTTAGAGTTGGGGCTTGATGTGTAGTATCTGTTTACGTGACAGTGAATGTGTTGATGTAGAGTGGAGCCCACATGACAACAACCTCCAGCATGAGAATGAAGGTAGAGGCAGTTACTGCAGTACTGAGGTAGCTGTCTGAAACTCCATCAACCGGGACAGTTATATTGTCAGAGTCTCAAGCCATGCTTCTAAAAGTTCAGAAAGGATGGCTGCGGCAGGAATGGAAAACATCAATAGAAGCCTCACGTTCTTAAGAACTAGTGTGGATATACTATTCTGGCCATGCAGGGGTACTTGGCAATGAGAGAGCTGGCAGTCTGGCCTCGATAGCACCCATGGTGGGGACACAGCACATGGATAATGGAGAGATACTAAGGGCTATTAATGATCGCCTGCTGGATAATGACACTACAATGGATGAATCAAGAAGGCTGAGGCAGTTCGAGTTTGGCATCAAACTTGGGACTAGGACAAATGGTCGTAAGAGAGGATGCATCCTTCGTATGTACAACCAGCGTGCTACAGGTACAATTGGCATTCTTACACTTGGACATTTGCTGAGGGAGACTGAGCACCTATGTATTTGCCCGGAGTGCAGTGAAGTCGATTCTGATTAACAATAACAGAAGTGTAATGTTTGTCACAGATCGCCTCCCCTTAGCTCTGCAGTAGTGGTTCACCAGCGGCCAACACTCAAGAGTATCTAATATGAATCTTCAAATGTGTCTACCTTCGCACGAGATTACTCTTGGCAGAGTTATAGTTAGAAGAATAATGATGCTTCTATCTCAAGGTCGTGTTCACATGATGTTTTCAGAAGTCAAGAACAATGCTGCATTGGGTAGAGCACTACTAACATATATCTGATCCTTCGCCCGTTCAATTCCCCAGCTAGTGTAAATCCAGCGATATTATTTTATTAGTATTTGCTCTATAGCTGTAGATATATTTCTGGATGTATATGTTGAGGATTGTTTCGGGGTTTGCAAACATGTGGATGGTTGCAAACATTCGCATGGTTGCACCTCGAGACACCTCAATTGAATTAATACTGGAAATCGCGCAAATCGATGTATGACGAGTCAAGGCTAGTAACCGCAGTCTATGTGTGGCCGTAGCGCCGTCCGGCAGTGTTTCAAATGTGTGGCAGAGCCACTTATGGAGTGTTTATAATATATGTGGCATGGCCACTGATTAAAGATATGTATATGAAGTGGTACCAACGGGCTGATCACCCATTTGCCAGTCACTTCGATTACGGAAACAACAGCAAATGGATTGATTTGCCGTTGCCCTAAAGACGCCAATAGGCGTGATGGGAAACAATGGCAAAGAAAACCTATCTGCTGTTGCCCTCAGACGCCACTAGGCGTAATGGCCACTGACTGCTTTGACGGTCGGTGGCTAAGGACGGAAGAAGAAGAAGAAGAATATGAAGTGGTATACCCACTGTGAATTATAAATAGCGTAGAAATCCGTATAGATTATGCTGGTTTAAGCATTCAAGTCAAATGTATAGGACCAGAGAGTCCAAAGTATTATAGCGAATATCGTAGGATACGTTTAGCAAGTGACATTATATTTATGGCAGTTAAATCCTGGCTAGGAAAGCCAAAGAATTGAATAAGTAGACATAGACAGAATATGTGAATATTAAATAAGGATATCACGAGCATTAAGAAGTGATAATAATTCCAATAAACGGATTGGAAAGAGTTGGTTGCAGACTCAAGAACGCTATAGAATTAACAGTTAACACAGACGTGCAATGTCCGTAGGATGAACATTGAGTATATCCTAAAACTATGTTTAATGCCAAGTATTAGTTGTGTGAAAACGTTCTGTATTCATTGTGGAAAAGGGACATGTATTAAATATTCAGTCGTCAATGGAACTTGTGTTAATTGCCTGAATTATTCAAGTTCAACAATGTGCTGTGACTGTTGATGTAACCCTTGCAAGGTCAGTCCAGACTATCACATTTATCCACAAGAGTAATCACAAAATAATACAACACTGCTGGAGAATTAATATGAAGTAATGAACGAAGTGAAGTGAAGAAAAAAATTCGAAGAGATAAAAGTCATTTCATCAATGAACTGGCCGTAGAAGCTGAGAATGCTGCAAGAACTGGTAATAGTAGGTGCCTTTATCAAATTACAAAACAACTATGTCACCAGCCTACTGCTATGGAAACACCTGTTAAAGGTAAATTAGGGAATTCAATACCAACAGAAAAAGAACAAATGAAGAGATGGGCTGAGCACTTCATGGAGGTACTAAACAGACCACCACCAATAGTAACACCTGATTTTAATAATGAAACACCCATAACCACCTTGCCAATAACTTGCGATGAATTCACGCTGGACGAGATCAAACAAGCCGTTAAAAGGTTTAAACATTTTAAAGCTGCTGGAGTTGACGAAATTTCAGGGGAAATGATAAAAGCAGTTAATGACAACAACCTCTTGAGAATTTTAGATATTATAAATGAAGTATGGAGAGAAGAACAACCACCACAACAATGGAAAGACAGTATTATTGTAAAGTTACCGAAGAAATGTGATCTATCAGACTGTAATAACTGGCGTGGTATATCTCTATTATCAGTACCTGGAAAATTATTATGTTGCATGATGTTAGAAAGACTTAAATTGCATGCTGACGAAAAGATCAGAGAAGAACAAGCGGGTTTCAGGCCGAAACGATCATGTATTGATCAAATATTCACACTAAGAACAATTATAGAAGAATCAGTGGAAATGCAATCGCCACTTATTATCACCTTCGTCGATTTTCAAAAAGCCTTTGATAGTCTACACCGCCCATCATTGTGGAAGATACTTACAATCTATGGTTTTCCAACAAAATATGTGAATATAATCAAAGCGCTATATGACAATGTAAGATGTTGTGTTAGAACAAATAAAGGGAATACAGAATGGTTTACAGTAGAAACAGGGGGGAAACAAGGCTGTATTATGTCACCACTACTTTTTGGAATAGCTATTAATTGTGTTATGAGAAATTATACCCACAATGAACAACTAGGTATAAAATGGACAAATGGAAAATTCCTGGGGGACCTGGATTTCGCAGATGATTTAGCCTTCTTAAGTTCAACACCCAGACAATCCCAAGAAGCAGTAAATAATGTGTGTCATCTCTCGGTTAAAATAGGTCTCCAAATAAATGCCTCTAAAACTAAAGCTATGAACTTTTCAAACGAGACCTTTGATATCATCTTGAACGGAGAAAAACTACAGAAAGTTGAAAGTTTCAATTATTTAGGCAGTAAAATGACTCAGGATGGTGACACAACAAGAGAAATCCATACTAGAATTGCTTTGGCAGCTAGCGCCTTCAATAGATTATCTAACATTTGGAAATTACGATCATTGAATATACATACCAAGCTTCGTCTGTTTAATTCAAATGTTATCTCAGTGTTAACATACGGCTGTGAGAGTTGGAAAATAACAAAATCATTAGAGAACAAGCTGAATACATTCGAGAACAAATGTCTTAGAAAACTCATGAACATCAGTTGGAAAGAATTCAAGACTAATCGACAAATAAGAGAAGACTCATGGCAGAAATGTGTCTCCGACTATATAAGGAAAAGACGATGGACATATATCGGTCATGTCCTACGAATGCAAAACAACAGAATACCACGACAGGCGCTCACTTGGGTTCCTGAGGGTAAGAGGAAAAAAGGAAGACCAAAAGAAACACTCAGAAGAACAATAATAAGAGAAGGAAGAACGTTGGGCCTAAATAATGTGCAAGAGCTAAGAGGAGTGGCGTCACAACGAACAACCTGGAGAGCACTGGTTTCTGCCTTATGCGCCGTGTTTGGTGCTTAAAGAATTTATTATTATTATTAATGAACGACACTGAATTAAAGAATAATAATTGAATCACACAATAACGGCTCTAAATCTGCAATTGAACTATAAGCCGAAATGGTAGAGATGAATATAATACCTAAAGAATTATTGAAGAGCAACCCAATAACTCACGTCCATCGGAACTGAATCTTTTAATAATACCTAACAAACAATATCATTAAAAAAGCTGCGGTATATAATGCCTGCATCACCAGCACACTCCTATATGGCAGCGAGACCTGGACGACCTATGCTAAGCAAGAAAGAAGGCTCAATACCTTCCATTTGCGGTGTCTACGCCGCATCCTCGGCATCTCGTGGAAAGATAAAGTGACAAATGTCGAGGTGTTGTCACGTGCTGGCCTTCAAAGTATGTATACGCTGCTTAGACAGCGCAGACTTCGCTGGCTTGGCCATGTTCGCCGCATGGAAGATGGTCGCATCCCAAAAGATATCTTCTACGGACAATTAGCAGATGGCAAGAGAACAGTTGGGCGACCACAGCTGAGGTTCAAAGATGTGTGCAAGAGAGATATGAGGGCACTGGACATGGATCCAGCAACATGGGAGGATGAAGCTGCCGATCGCACTAAGTGGCGATGCTATTTACGGCACCACCTCAGATTGGGCGAAGAGAGGCTCACACAAGAAGCAGAGGTGAGGAGAAAACGTCGAAAGGAGCATCAGGAAAATAAGCAGCTGAGGGCTGCCACCTCAGGGGCGCATTCCCATAGTCAGTTATGACTGAAGGGGCTATTATTATTATTATTATAATATCATTAATATCTGGTGTCAGAAGATAGTTCCGTAACATTATATATATTAAAAAGTCTTGCTCATACGTTTTCTTTCATACCGATAAAAACTGAATCAACTACGATTGTTTTTTTTTAAACTAACATGTAACATAACACATAATCAATTAGTCTTGACAGGTTAAGATAGCGATGGAATGATGGTGAATTTTAGACATAATTAATTTATCTTTACTGAGACTTGGGTTGAGGATTTTATAAAAACAATTGTCATTTTTTTCTGTTTCCTTAATAAACTTAGCTTGTCTAAGTGAGTCCTGCAGCTGTGATTTCGTCCATTCTTCTGTGATGCGGGCTCTTTTCCACTCACCTCGTCTAGTGTAGGCGTTTAGTGTTGATTCCCTGCTTTTAACTCACAGCTAGTGGCGAAGGAACTTCGGACTTGCAGTTTCGTAACATATACAGTCTGATAGCTTCGTTCCACGAACTTTAGACAAAATAAAAAGAACAAATAACTCTGCAAAGTACATTTGTAGGCTGCAAATTAACAGGCGCATTGTCTGGCTGTTCACCCACCAATGTTAGCCTCTCTGAATAATTACTCTCCCTGAGTGTACACAGTATAACTCTTTGATTATGTCCTCAATATGATTAGAAATTACCGAAATAATTCTGGTTAATGAACTGGGAAACAAATGTGCTTGGCCAGCGTGACTGCAATGATTTACCTGAATTACAATTAACAAGGTACATATATCTCACAAAACGACGATATTTTACACTTTAGGCAAATGTTACGTAATCATCGTTCCTCACTGCTCCTTTCTCGTTTCTGATCGAATTAGCATAAAACAAACACCAGCGCTTGCTGTAGTGGTTTATGAATATACTATTTGCATATGTTAAGGTTGCCAGTCTCATATATAACCACTTGTTAAGGAATAAAAAATAATATGTTTTGGTATATTGCCACACGTAGGCATATATCCATTGTTTTTTGAGGAGATATCTCTATTTGTAGTAAAAACATGTTTTGCACGATCTTCAACTTGTATTGAACGCTATATATTAGTACACCTCGCCGGTTGTCAATGACGTAACGCGTTTGCCCGAATTTATTCTAACGGCTAATATTCTAGGCCTTTTACATGTTTCATTCGTCCAAGCAAGAGGTATTTTTCGAGCTCCATAAATTGTGGAGGAATTAAGTATCTTTACGTGACATTTTTATATTTCTGAAGGCCGCCACTTGTTTCAACGATCGTGAAGATAGTCCTAAACTTATAAGAAGTTCCGCACCTTATAGAGAAGTAATTTATACAAGAAGAAACATAAATTCACGTTTCTGGTTCGCATTACTTTGGTGTCCGTGAATGAAACGCACGTCTTACTCAGAACGGCCAGAACTGAATAGAGAAGACGAATAAATGTATTATTTCAACATGCATTCTTATTGCCTTATGGACTGACCATATTTATGAGGAGACCGATCTTGAAGATTCTCCATTGCTATTGTATTGTGAAGAAGACCTAATAAATATGTACTACATGTGTATTGTGGACCTACTACCCGGCGACTTGAGTTATTGTGCCAGTTTCGTGTCCTGCATGACCAAACTCTAGTATTTTCATTGATCCTTAACCGCCGACCGTCAAAGCAGTCAGTGGCCATCAAGCTTAGTGGCGTCTTGTAGGGCAACAACAAATTGATTCCACTTTGCTCGATTGGTGGCCATCCTTCGTACAGTGCCCCAACTCTGGTTCATTTTTTGCATCTCAGCCTCCAAAGTCCTCCGCCAGGTTGTTTTTGGTCGGCCTCTCTTTCGTTTTCCTTCAGAGGTCCAAAGCATAGCTGTTCTTGTGATGGCATCGGGGTATCTTCTGCGGACATGGCCAACCCAGCTCAGGCGTCTGCCAGCTATGATGGTGTGCATGTCCTCTTGCTTGCTCTGAGTAAGCAGATTTTGGTTAGTGATGGTATTCGGCCAAAAGATTCGGTGAATTTTTCTTAGGCATGTTGTGTGAAAAGAGGACAATTTCGACATTTCCTTCTCTGTAACTCTCCAGCATTCCGCACCATAGAGAAGCACAGAAAGCACACAGCTCTGATATAATCTTAATTTTGTGCTTGTGCTGTATTGAGAGGACTTCCAGATGTTGTTTTGGCTAAAAAAGGATGTTCTCGCCTTATTCATTCTGATGTTAATGTCTTTGCCTGCCCCGCCGTCTGGTGTTACTATGCATCCTAGGTATGTGAAGGTGCCTGTCTGTACCAGTTGCTGATTCCTTACTGATATGGGCTCAGGGTTGCTCACATTGAGCGTCATGGCCTCTGACTTCTTTAAATTGATGTTCAAGCCCACCTGCTGGCTAAACTTATTAAGTCTATCCGTTTTTTCCTGGATGTGTTGATGTGAATGTGCTAGTAGTGCAATGTCATCTGCATATTCCAGATCTTCCAATGTAGAAAATGTAGTCCATCTTTTTCCTCTTGGACTGCCCTCTGTTGTGTGGCGCATCACCCAGTCTATGACTGTTACAAATAGAGTGGTTGATAAGAGGCATACCTGTCGTACTCCTGTCTTCACCTCAAAGGTTAGGTTGCTCTGCCCAACACTACACGTAAAGTTGGCATAGAGGCTTTTTATGATTGACACTATGCAGCTTGGAATTCCATAAGCCCTCAGTATTTTCCATAAACTGTCCCTATGTATACTGTCAAAAGCCTTTTCAAAATCAACGAAATTAATGTACAGCTGTCTTTGCCATTCTGAGCACTGCTCTGTAATGTTCCCGAGAGTGAATATATGATCTACACATCTTCTGTTCTTTCTAAATCCTGCTTGTTCTTTCATCAGTTTGTGGTCTACTTCTTTTGAAATTCTCTGTATAATTATCCTGCCTAGTATTTTGCTGGGAAATGAGAGAAGAGTGATTCGTCTCCAATTATTGCAGTCTGCAAGATCTCCCTTCTTGGGCAATTTGATAATTATTCCTTTGTTCCAATCTGATGGTGTTGTCTCCATTTTCCAGACTTTTGCATATAGTGGTTCTAATAGTTCTTCTGCTAGCGCAAGGTATGTCTTAAATAGCTCTGCATTTAGGTTATCATTAAGAACATTTGAAACAAATACGTCATTTTTTCCAAGCCTGCACCGTTGGACTCATTTACATTCCCGGTACCAGCACTGCGCTTATCTGCCGGTTTTTGCAGTCGTCAATATTCGCCATTGTTCATGCTTCAAGTTACAATTTAAATCCACTTCACGATGTTTTGCAAGTCTTCTATCAATATAATATGAACTTTGTCTCCATTATCTGCTATGACGGATGTTTTTTAAATGTTTCTTCGCTACACCATGTTCTGCATGCAACTCTGAAGCCTTCCACGGACGAGCAATTGTGGAACCGCAGTTTTTCAGATACGTGGCCTTGTTTTGTACGTGTTGATCTTTGCATGTGTGTTGTAATTTTTTTTTCCATTTCTTTTACATGTTTGATGGTTCTATGTCTTGGCAGGCGGTTGGGAGGCGTTCCGATGTTAGCAACCACATGTCCGCACAACTCACAACGGACGTTTCTGTGGATTTACAGTCTTCAGCCCGTGAAATTTTCCGGTCCGAGGAACCTCGAAGACGATTTCTGTTCACTGCCTGTTTCCTGTAATAGTGCTTGTTTAGGTGTGACGTTCCGTCTATTTATTTGTAAATGGCTTGTTGTAAATTGCTCTTTTCTTGGTTTTATGATTGTTTTATTCGTGCTATTACCTCACCTTCCTGTTGCTTGGTTAATACAATATTCATGTTTACACACTGTCCGGGTCCTGTGTTGTCGTTTCTTGGCTGCAAGATTGTTCCATACTCTGTTTTACCTTCAATTTTCCATTAGTATTTTTTCCCTTGCTGCTAGTGTTTAACTGTTTGTCTATATCAGTATACTATCTTATTAATATATATTTTTTCTTGCATTCTTTTTTTTCACATGATGTTGCTACATGATTTACTTTATTATTATTGCTTAATAGTATTTCTACCTTCTTTGCTTTCATCATATTGTAAAGCAACAAACCATTGTTTTACGTATTGTCTAAGTAAGTCACATTATCAATTAACATGGCTACTTTAGATTGCTTTGTCAAACAGGGCAAAGCATTTGGCTTAAAAGGTGAATCTTTAAAAGACTTTGCCTTGACTGAGTTTGCCAAAGCAAAACAGAACGAGGGGAAAATTAGATAATCGGAAGAGAGATATTTAGCACATCAAAGGGAATTGGAGGAACAAAAAGCTGAAAAGAGGCGTATTGTTGAATTGGAGAAAAAGAGGCGTCTTGATGAATTGGAGGTAAAGAAGACTGAATTAGATGAAAAGAGGTGTATTACTGAGCTGGAGGAAAATAAAATGCAATTAACACATGAAAGGGAAATAGAGGAGAGAAAGGCAAAATTAGCCCATGAAAATGAAATGCTGCTTCTTCATCTAAAAGAATTAAAACTGGCAATTCAGGGTAAATAAAATAATGATTTAGAAGTTTATGGTTCCTCAAATAGGCAAAATACTGGGTCTACTAAATTTCGTTTACCCATTTTTAAGCCTAGTTTTAATGACATTTCGTGCTTCCTAAGTTGTTATGAAATTGTATGTGAAGAACATAAACTGGACAAATCTCAGTGGTGTGCCAGACTAATGGAATTCTTGAATGGAGAACCATTGACTGCTCTCTATACAATGGACGAGCCAAACAAAAATAATTAAGAAGCTGCTTGGGGTCTCTTATTGAAACGTTAACAGCTAGATGCAGAGGGTTATCGTATGCGTTTCAAAACGATGACCCCTGAGACTGGGAACGACTTATCTGAGTTCATTTCAGCTATTCGCTTGTCTTTCAACAGATGCGTTCAACTGTCAGGTATTGACAAAACCTATTATGGCCTCATGGATTTGTTATTGAGGGATAACGTTTTATCCTCTGTGAGTAAACCATTTTGATCATTCTCACATGAACGAAAACCATACAGTCTGTCTTCACTGGAGGAAATTGGAAGACAGTTCTTCACTGCACATCCAGGTACTTTTGTTAGTAATAATGTAATTAAGGAAGCTTTATTTGTTGCTTTAGCCACAGCCTGGAAAAACTCAAATTTCAGACTGAGATCTCATAGCCTTGATAGGAATTTTGTGTCGGCGAGGTACAAGAATGGAGGTTCTAACAGAGGTAGACAACAATACTGAAACTAGACACCTCAGAATATCATCATTTACCAACAACAAAACTCAAGTTGGAGAATACAGGACAATGTTATTCCATTTTGATTGGAATAACTATGGATAAAACAATCATAATTCTTCACCTAGGAATGTATCCCAAAACTACAGAAATCAAAGTAGTTCCTTTAATCGCCAGGGACAGCAATCACGCTCTCGTGATGTTGCACATTCAAATTACCATGCACATTCTGCACATACTGGTGATGCACCCGTGAATAATCAGGACAATACTGTTATTAATTAATCAGCTGCTTGTTTTGCCTTTGATGTTGAGGTTGCTTCACATTGTCCCGATTGTTTAACTCTTTTTCAACCCAATACTACTTCACTGTTAAATGTGTTCCCCTATTTCCTGCAGTTACGGCATTATCCGCCCATGATGGTACAGGCACACTTCAGCTTCACAGAGGGTTTTGAACAATAGACAGGTGACAGTACTCCGTGATTCTGATTGTACAACTGTAGGAATCAAGAAGTCTCTTGTACATCCCTCTTGTGCACCGGGTAGTTTTGTTAAATGTATTACTTTTGGTGGAACAATTGTATTGTATTCCACAGCCATTGTTAACGTGCATATACCATTTTTACAGGCAGAGTTAGGGTATGTCTGTTAAAGAATACTATTGCTGATTTGACACTTGGCCGTATCCACAGTATCAAAGGTTGCTCACCTGAAGAAATAGAATAGTGGGAACTGCGACACAAGTTAACTGCGCACGCAGTCATTACTAGTGCTCAGTTACTTGCCAGTGAATATAATACTTGTAACACTAGTTATTGTGGTTTTGGTTTTTAAAAGTGATGAGATCACTCCTCATGATGATAATTACAAAGATATGATGTCTGGTTTTTCTGACATTGAGGACTTTAAGTCCAATTTAACAGAAGGAATCACACGGTATGACAATGATGTACCAATATCCTATGATGTACATATATACAGGTGCACCCCTGTCACAAACCAAACTATGCCTAACATCTATTTCATATACTTATGGCCTATGATCATTGGGATGCTATTCTCAGCACTCATGACATGTGACCGAATAATTAGTAAATTGGTATCTACTAACTACCCACAATTTCTTCACAGGATGTTACTGGTTATTTTGTTCATTTTTGCTTTTAGTGCCATGGTTTTTGCTAGTCTTTTTCTTCTTCTCGTTCGCTGTTATTTAGAAATGTCTACACAAGAAGTCCGGTTCTCTGGATGTATGTTGCTGTGGTTGAAAGTTCTTCAAGACTCCCAAACAGCTTTGTGTGGATGTGCGTCTCTGTTGGCCAATGTTCAGTAGCAATTGACTAAGCATGTTGCAATCTTGCAGGATGTGTTCGGCTGTCTGTGCTGCCTGTCCACACGTACATAGGGGTGATGGGACCAATCTCAGTCTGTATAAGTGACTGTTCAGTCTGACATGTCCTGTTCTAATACGGAACAGGATCACCTGTTTTGCTCGATCAAGATAGTGATAGTTGTCTCTTTGTTGGTCAATTTTCCCGATGGCCTTGATAAGGGTCTTCTTTTCCTGGAATGTGATTGTTTGTTCTTTTTGTTCCTGTGTTGCTCCCTCTTTTGCTAACGTATCTGCTCTCTCATTTCCTGGTATGCCACAGTGTGATGGTATCCACTGTAGCACTACCATTCTTTTGATATTTACTTCTCTTAGGACTTTGTTTAATTTTTGCTAGTGATGGAAATCATTTGGCATTGATGGATCATTCCACCAAGGACATGGCTATGCAATTTATTTCATAACCTGTAATGACTCAGAATCATATATTTTTCAGGAACATTATAGAGCAGTGCTCAGAATGACAAAGACAGCTGTACATTAATTTCGTTGATTTTGAAATGGCTTTTGACAGTATACATAGGAACTGTTTATGGAAAATACTGAGGGCTTATGGAATTCCAAGCTGCATAGTGTCAATCATAAAAAGCCTCTATGCCAACTTCAGTGTAGTGTTGAACAGAGCAACCTAACCTTTGAGGTGAAGACAGGAGTACAACAGGGAAGCCCCTTTTTAACCACTCTAATTTTAAGTCATAGACTGGGTGATGCGACAGATAACAGAGGGCAGTAGAAAGAGGAATAAGATGGACTACATTTTCTACATTGTTAGATCTGGAATATGCAGATGACAGTGCACTAGTAGCACATTCACATCAACACATCCAGGAATAAACGGATAGACTTAATAAGTATAACCAGCAGGTGGGATTGAACATCAATTTAAAGAAGCTCAATGTGAGCAACCCTGAGCCCATATCAGTAAGGAATCAGCAACTGGTACAGCCAGACACCGTCACATACCTAGAATGCATAGTAACACCAGACTGCGGGGCAAGCAAAGACATCAACAACAGAATTAGAAAAGCAAGAACAGCCTTTTTTTAGCCTAAACAACATCTGGAAGTCCTGCCAATACAGCACAAGCACAAAATTAAGATTGTATCAGAGCTGTGTGCTTTCTGTGCTTCTCTATGGTGCGGAATGCTGGAGAGTTACAGAGAAGGAAATGTCGAAATTGTCCTCTTTTTGCACAACATGCCTAAGACAAAGTCACTGAATCTTTTGACCGAATACCATCACCAACCAAGATCTGCTTACTCGGAGCAAGCAAGAGGACATGCACACCAACATAGCTGGCAGACGCTGGATCTGGGTTGGCCATGTACTCAGAAGAGACCTCGATGCCATCACATTAACAGCTGTGCTTTGGACTCCTGAAGGAAAACGAAAGAGAGGCCGACCAAAAACAACTTGGCAGAGGACTGTGGAGGCTGAAATGCAAAGAATGAACCAGAGTTGGGGCACTGTACGAACGATGTCCAAAGACCGAGCAAAGTGGAATAAATGTGTTGTTGCCCTACAAGACGCCACTAGGCGTGATGTCCACTGGCTGCTTTGACGGTCGGCTGCTAAGGATCAAAAAAGAAAGAAGATTACTCAGCATGATCAGTCATCATTTGAATACGTCGTAAACCTCCGGCGTGGGATTGTGTATACATAACCCATAGTGATTGTTAGAAAAAAGACTACAACATGGGATTATATTTTGCTAATCGTAACCTCAATATCTCTATAATATTCTATGCTAAACCCCTAACCTTGCTTAAAGATCTGTTATCTCGCCTTGCTAGGCTCTGTTGTTTTACGAAAATTGATCTTACCTAAGGTTACTGGCACGTTCCATTAACTGATAGGGCCAAGCAGCTAACTGCTTTTTCTACCCCACGTGATTTATACCAGTAGAATTTCATGCCTTTCGGGCTTATGAACGCCACTGCCACATTCGTTAGAATGATGCTCAAAATTCTCTTGCACGGATCTGACATCGTAACCTATATATGTCTATTCAGCTCAACTTGGGGAGAGCTCTTCGTAGGTCTGCGTTCTTTATTAGACACTCTTCGTTTTCATCACTTGACTGCTAGACCTACCAACATTAAGATTGCCTTTGAAGAGATTTTATTTTTAGGTCACAAGGTTGGGCACAGTTGTCTTCAGACCGTCCCACAAAATGTTTCTAAAATTCTGAACTTATACACTCCTACTACGAAAAAACAAGCTCATAGTCTCTTAGGTCTAGTTCAATCAATTCTACAGTAGATTTGCTGCTAATCTTTCTGCTGCCACTACTGACCTTTTATTTCTGTTGAAAAAGGGCTTACCCAATCACGTGCACTGTTCACGAGAGTTCCAGGCCACCTTAGAGTATATTAAAGAATATTTTTTCCATTTCTTCCTACATTGAGGTTACCAGATATAAACTTACCTTATTATCTTTGCACAGATGCAAGTTCCAAAGGACTGATGCAAGAAATCGATAGTGTACTAAATCCTACATTATATATATATATATATATATATATATATATATATATATATATATATATATATATATATATATATATATACACTGAAGCACATTACAAACGCACCACCTGTATAATATAGGAACAGAGTGTGAAATGTAAATTAAGTGTTTACAAGTTTACATATTTGGAATCTTTATTCCTTTTCCTATGAATCCATGCTGGTTATTAATTTAAAAATTTGATTGTTATGAAATTCATTGCATTCTGTGCAGGCAAGGGAGAAAACCAAAAATGCAACCAATAAAAAAATTCATTCACACTATCCTCAGTATCTGGTATGTCCACCGTGTGCATGCAAACAAGCTTGGCAGCGGCTCCGCATGGAACGCACAAGTCTCTGAAGGAAATTCCGGGTAATCAAGTCCCATTCACGTGTAAGAGCAGCTTAGAGCTGTTGCAGATTAGCTGGAGAACCTTGCCTCTAGACTCTGCGTCCAAGCTCGTTCCACAGATGTTTTATAGGGGACATGTCTGGTGATAGGGCAGGCCAATCAATCGTCACAATGTTCTGCTGCTGTAGATATTGCCGCGTAATGCATGCGGTGTGCGCACGTGCGTTATCCTGCTGGAGAAGCTGCAAGTCTGGATAATTTGTGAACGCAGGAACAACCAATGCATCCAGAACCTCATCTCGATATGTCACAGCATTAACATTTCCACGGAAGATGTGAAGAGGCAAGCGATGGTGAAAACTGAATCCTCACCAAATGTGAATACTGCCACCTCCAAATCGGTTGTGCTGACGAACACAGCAATCCGCAAAGCGCTCTCCACACCGTCGCCAAATCCGCATACGTCCATCAGCAAAAGATATGTTGAATCTGCTCTCGTCTGTGAATAGGACAGCATTCCACTGCAGTCTAGTCCATCTGAAATGTTGCTCTGCCCGTTGCAGGCGCTGCTAACGATGTCTGTGAGTCAAGTTTGGCCCAACATAAGGTCGTCTTGCAGTAAGGCCTGTATCTCTGAGTCGTCGTATGACTGTCATTCGAGAGACTTGCCCAGGTCTACCCACTATTGCTCTTGCTGTTTGACTTGCCGGGAGAGAAGATTCCTTAGGTGACTCCGCACAATATGACGATCTTCCGCAGGGGGAGTAACTCGTGGTTGGCAACTCCGAAGTCTATCCCAGGCACTGCCAGTGGTTCAGTAACGTTCATTGATACGTACAATAGTGCTGTCGTAACAATTCATCCTTCTGGCAATGGCCCGCGAGCTTATTCCGGTCTCCAACATACCAATGGCTCGTTGGCGGTCATTTTCAGATAGTCGTGGCATTTCAAGCACATGTACTGGGTGTTTTGTCTCAACGGCCTTTTTATACCGAGTGTACTGCCACAACGCGTACACATTTTCAGGGTCATAGCTGTTGGGAATCGTGTTGCACGTGTAACTTTCATTGTTTTTATGTAGTCTGTACACAAACCCGTGGGTTGAATCATGCACTTTCCATTCCAGCAGCCGTTCGCTCTCTACCTCATGACAAACACAGGGAAAATCCATTCCCGCACTTTTTTTCCAGCTTCTCAGCATCTGAGTATATAATAGTCTTCTTTTTCTTCTTTGATCCTTAGCCGCCGACCGTCAAAGCAGTCAGTGGCCATCACGCCTAGTGGCGTCTTTAGGGCAACCACAAACTGATTCCACTTTGCTCGGTCGGTGGCCATCCTTCGTACAGTGCCCCAACTCTGGTTCAATTTTTGCATCTCAGCCTCCACAGTCCTCTGCCAGGTTGTTTTTGGTCGGCCTCTCTTTCGTTTTCCTTCAGGGGTCCAAAGCATAGCTGTTCTTGTGATGGCATCGGGGTCTCTTCTGAGGACATGGCCAACCCAGCTCCAGCATCTGCCAGCTATGATGGTGTGCATGTCCTCTTGCTTGCTCCGAGTAAGCAGATCTTGGTTGGAGATGGTATTCGGCCAAAAGATTCGGTGAAATTTTCTTAGGCATGTTGTGTGAAAAGAGGACAATTTCGACATTTCCTTCTCTGTAACTCTCCAGCATTCTGCACCATAAAGAACCACAGAAAGCACACAGCTCTGATATAATCTTAATTTTGTGCTTGTGCTGTATTGAGAGGACTTCCAGATGTTGTTTAGGCTTAAAAAGGCTGTTCTGGCCTTATTCATTCTGATGTTGATGTCTTTGCCTGCCCCACCGTCTAGTGTTACTATGCATCTTAGATATGTGAAGGTGTCTGTCTGTACCAGTTGCTGATTCCTTACTGATATGGGCTCAGGGTTGCTCACATTGAGCGTCATGACCTCTGACTTCCTTAAATTGATGTTCAAGCCCACCTGCTAGCTAAACTTATTAAGTCTGTCCGTTTTTTCCTGGATGTGTTGATGTGAATGTGCTAGTAGTGCAATGTCATCTGCATATTCCAGATCTTCCAATGTAGAAAATATAGTCCATCTTATTCCTCTTGGACTGCCCTCTGTTGTCTGTCGCATCACCCAGTCTATGACTGTTAAAAATAGTGGTTGATAAGGGGCATCCCTGTCGTACTCCTGTCTTCACCTCAAAGGTTAGGTTGCTCTGCCCAACACTACACGTAAAGTTGGCATAGAGGCTTTTTATGATTGACACTATGCAGCTTGGAATTCCATAAGCCCTCAGTATTTTCCATAAACTGTCCCTATGTATACTGTCAAAAGCCTTTTCAAAATCAACGAAATTAATGTACAACTGTCTTTGCCATTCTGAGCACTGCTCTATAATGTTCCTGAGAGTGAATATATGATCTACACATCTTCTGTTCTTTCTAAATCCTGCTTGTTCGTATAGAACAGTGGTGCGTTTTTAATGTGCTTCACTATATATATATATATCACGCAAGCTTTCGGACACAGAGAAGAAATATCCAGTTATAGAGCGTGAAATTTTGGCGATAATCTGGGCCATAAAAAAACTTGAACGCTATCTTCTGGGTTCCCCATTCATCATTCAATCCTTTCAGAAAGCATTTGCTTTTCTCAAAAAATCGATTCACAAGAATCCAAAATTTGACCGCTTTGCTATTTTACTTCAGACATTCCAATACGAGATTCAGGCAATAATACGTTCTTCAAATGTTTTAGCCGACGTCCTATCATGATGTCCTCAATCAGAACCTGATACGATGAACTAACGCTGCTTTTGACTTTCCTACGGCACACTTATGAACATGTTTATAACTATCCACCAGCAGCCTACCTGTCAGCACCTGTCGAACATTCGATAATCATGGACTGACTTCATAAACTTACGCTTTCGTTTGAATTTACTTCCATCACACGTACGATAATTTTGCGTGACGATCCATCAGCAGTCTAGCTGACTGCATTGGTCAAATATTGGTTGCACAGTTCTCTCAGAATGATCTCTCACATTAACATTTTACGAACATCTCAAGAGTTCTGGAGGAGCTTGTGTACTTGGTACTATTGAAATTGACTTGCTGTTCCTAATGACAATATTCACATTTGTAACTATGATCCTACGCATGCACAAAATATTTTGTGGGACATTGTATTCTTCGCCAGAGATACAGAAGTTTATTCAAATGAGATGACTTTATTAACAGATATCTTCGCATTCAATGACTATTAGATATATTCGGGAAAGTGATCCCAACAATTTGACATTATAGCATTAACCTTTTTAATTTAAATCCATTATGATTTAATATTTTCATATATGACTTCTCATTTTTTTTTCAAATTTCCTTGTCTCATCTTTAGAAGAAAAGACCAACAGAGAAGTACTGCACTCACTAAACGTACAGGAACATTGGCTCCTAAATACCATCGCAATAAGGAAGCTGAAATTTTTCGGTCATATAAAAAAACATAATAGTCTGGAAAAAACAGTGATGGAAGGCATGGTCCCTGGAAAAAGGGGAAGGGGTCGACCTAGACGACGGTGGACCCAGGACATCACAGAGAGTCTGAACTTGTCTTTGGCTGATGCTCGTCGACTTGCCCAGAATCGTGATGCGTTCAGAGCAGCTGTAATGGAGACAACGTTCTGGAAAGAATACGTCACATGATGATCTTTAGATTTAGTAAAATGCTTTCTTTCAGGGAGATAACCTCTAAATTTTTTATTCATGCATTTTCAAATTTTAGTTAGTTCCCCATTTCTTTGTGTCATTTTTTTTAAGCAAAATTAATGTATGCATTAATTTATTTTTTCTTTTTTCTTAGTATTTTCATGATGTATGTAATTAATGCATTTGACTTTCCTTTTCTTTCCTTGACTGATGACTTATGACTGACATATTTCTATCTTGCATCATTACTTAAATTAGTACGCATATGCAAACAGACTCTGACTAAGGTTTTCAATTGTTTGACTACTGACACTTTTATTTGATCAATTCTGGCCGATTTTCCGGTTCAGTAATTGTTTGATTTTGAGTTTTTTTTAAATGTATGTGTTTTTTTTTCGCAGAACGGGATATTTTGTTAAGGAATAAAAGTAATAAGTTGTGGTATATTGCCACACGCAGGCATATATCCATTGTTACTTAAGGAGATATGTCTATTTGTGGTAAAAACATGTTTTGCACGATCTTTAACTTGTATTTGTATATTTGTATACAATATAATTTTATACGTCACCGGTTGTCAATTGAGGAAACCTGTTGATAGCATTACAAGGCAGTCCTTGTTGTGGAATCCACAGGGAAAGAGAGGCAGAGGTAGATATTTATGAGGAGACAGATCTTGAAGATTCTCCATTGCTATTGTATTGTGAAGAAAACATAACAAACATGTACTACATGTGTATTGTGGACCTACTACCCGACGACTTGAGTTATTCTGCCAGTTTCGTGTCCTGCATGACCAAACCCTAGTGCATTCGATAACATAGCACAATGAACTCTTTAATATAAATATGGCCACACATCCCAAAGAATTCCAGTCGTAACACTACTTAGCGAGGAAAACATGTCAAATTCACATGGTAAAATAAATGTTCACTCTTACCCCAAAGTAATTTTTTGGAACACAATCTCCTGGCACAGTTAGAATGGACACAGCATGTTGATGCTTACGAATCACTTGGTCTGGGAAATTTTAGTATTCCTCTTATGACGGGTGATTTGATTCCTTATGTCTCCAGTCTTTGTATTTAAAAATGGGGGTTTACTTTTAAGTTTAACAGTTGCCAAAATACTCTGTCCTGGTCCTTTAAGTTTCCAGTCTTGTTTTTAAAAATGCGGAGTTCAAAGTTGCCCAAATACTTCGATCGGTCACTTATAATTGTAGAATTCTTTTGTCCGATCGTCTCTCTTGCTCAGGTGAATTGCTAGCTTGACGTGGCGATGCAGTCTGATTTGTGACTCCGATTCCGATAGATTATATTTATATTTCTCAGTTCACATCCCAGATTGTACTTCCGATAAATTTGCCAATGAAAGTCAATGTCTATTCCGGTTCTCACATTAAAACCAATGGTAAACTCTAATATCCGCCGCGTGTTTTGAAATATCAAATTTTAAAATTCCAACGCATGACATCTTTCTAATAAGGCAGTAATACTTCGGATTGCATCTTTATGCAAACTCACAAACAAATATGTGAACTTATCTCCCGTCTAGATGCTTTCCCACAATATTGTCTCCCCAAACAGATTATCGGTAACATTGATACAAAGATGGCCCAGCGGAAACGATTACTTCTTATCACCTGTGTTTGCGTAAATCCCTAAGACGCATTTCTCAGACAGACAATATGACTTTCTTTTCATCGATCCTGAGCTACCACCTTGTGTCAATAAAGATCGACTTTATTAAACGTAGCTCGAGAACTGAGGTGATAAATTATTCGCTGACCTGCATGCCTACTTAGCTTACGACGATTCATGTGGCAAAACGTACACAAGTCTGCGTGCGGCTAGAGCTGAATGTAGGTGTATAAAATATGTCAAACCATAGGACGATGGGTGAGGAAAATGATGACACGAAGTGATACTGGCGGAGAGGATGAAAGTTATAAAAGTGCACAACTGATTCGTCACAATTTTAACAGAACTACAGATAAGCTGAGCTAACTGGGACATATTTGTAATGTTGACAGAACTGCAGATTGGATGAGAACTAGAACAAATTTGTAATGTTGATAGAACTACAGATGAATGCCTGTTTGAGATTTGTAATGTTGACAGAGCTACAGACAATCTACCTGGGATAGATTAGTAATACTGACAGAACTACTGATGGTCTGACAGGAGGAGAATTGCTACGCTTTCAGATATGTTTTGTGAAATTATTGATGTTATTCATAGTGGTATGCGAATGATTGTTTACACCTTTAACTAAGACAATAAAAAAATTGACAACAAATACGCTGTCAAGTAAGCAGAAACTACACATCAAACCCCAACTCCAACAACTGACTACAGATATTACAGTTATGTAACTACGGGTAGAAAAATAAAGTAGTAAACCAACAACGAATCTAAACCGTAGAACAAGAGAGATAGTTTATCACTGACATATGAAATAAATCAACACAGTCAAACATTAAACAATCCAATAGAAGAATTACTTATTGTTATTTTAGACACCATACGTCAAATCGTCATTGATTAAGTCAAAAATCAGCTGGAGTTAAGGAAGACCACACTATCTGTAGACACAAGAGGAATCGAAAAATACACATGAATCTTCATTTCAGCTAGTAGTACTTTTAACGACACGTCGGCACACTAGCAATAATAGATTTAGAGGTAAAATTATTACGCTTAGAAAAAAAAAAGTATATTTATTGAATAAGCAGCAACACCCGAATAAACGTACGACGTGACGACCAAACACCCAGCTAGCAGTCCTTCACAGAAATAAACCTTTTCATGGCTAATAAAAGTGCCCTCCCTCCCACCCCCACTAAATTTAAAAAGAAAAGGACAGAGATAACAATCCAGCAGTCAAAATGTTATACAAATGTACACAATATACCCGACTTATAACCGAGAGATCACACCTCTTGTCAGGTTTTGACGTCATGTCCAATCTCGGAAATAAGTGAAAAAAAAAGAACTTAACCTTGTAATACTTTAAAAGCAGCCGAGGTTAAGAAATTAGGGGAAGGCATCCAAATTGATTTTAAAGGGGAACAATTTAAATATTAATAAAATATCAAACTAAATAACAGATTTTGATTTCGTATTTATTATTGATCAATTGGTTGTACAAATTTATGTAAGGCACAAAAAGAGTCTCTTATTTTTATTAGTACATTTCTTAAATTGTTAAAAAAAATGTTGTTTACCTTGTATAGAATAAAAATACTTTAAATAATATGGAGTTTGATGCCCATGTAAAAGATGTGAATACTTATTTCCTCTGCCACATTTAATGATACATAATATACAAATGTTTTGGTTGTAGTCGCAGATGTACGCACCGAAATGTTCCATCGGCGCCAAAAAGCGCACTTGGACAAACCTTTAAAGACATTTTCTTATTTGGTTCTCTCCTATCCCGGGGACCAGAGTGGCTAAGAGACATGGCGTCCACATCAAATTCTAAAGGAACTAGGGTCGGTTCCCAGTACAGGGAATATTCTTGATGGAATTTTTTCACAACCACTTTGTACTAATAACGTCTTACTTCGCCCTGATTCTCTGAGTAGTGAGATCGGATGCCTAGCCTTCTTGGATAAGAGCGAAAAATAGTTGGTCCCGAGTACACCTTTTGCACGTTAAAAATAACCAGGCAGTTGGAAATCATAAAGAGTAAGCCGTACGGCCGCTGCCGTGTCAAGAGTTTACACAATTAAGAAAACCTACCCGATACAAAAATATTTATAGAATGTGTGGTTTCTGTATACACACATTGGGATGCGCGCCGATGCTTTGGAGTTAGTGCACTGTGCCGAGATTCTCCTTGTGAGTTAAAGGAGGAGATCGCAGCACTGATGGAGTTTTCCGTGTACAATGTAGATGGTACTTAAAACAAAACAAACAAACATCTTCTACCTTGGTGTGTAGAGGTTAGCCAGAGAGAGCGTCATGTTAAGCTGTATATTTTTTGGCCTGGTTTAAGTCTAGTCCTCAGTCCATCACGGATTGTCTAATGTTGTTCTCCCATCGAATTCTGGGTCGTCCAGGAGATCTTGATCCCTGACTATTGGTTTCTCACATGTACATGGTAGCCTGTGACGGATAGCCTCCCCTTAGCTCTGCATTAGTGGTACAACAGTGGCCAAAACTCTAGAGTATCTAAAATCGGTCGTCAAAGGTGTCTACCTTCGCACAAGATTACTCTTGGCAGAGTTGTAAATAGAAGGGTAATGTCGCGTCTTTCCCGAGGCAGTTTCCATAAGATATTTCTGAAGTCAAGAACAATGCTGTATTGGCAGAGCAATTGTTAACTTATATTAGTTCGCCGCCTTTTATGAAGAATTAAGCAAAGAGTCCTGCACTTACGTTTGTTCATAGATATAATAATCAAATTAACTTTGACTGTCATGTTTTAAAATACCATGTAACAAATTTAAAAATTAATTAGTTTTCACAGGTTAAAATGAGAAGAAATGATGATGAAATTCAGATGAAAGTGTTATCTTCATAGAGACTGGATAGAGTAATGTTAATGTTCTTTGCTGCTGCCTTTTGTTAAGCTTAGCATCGATGACTACTGCAGCCGTGGCTTCTTCAGTTCTTCTGTAGTGAAGACTTCATAGTCTGATAGCTTTGTTCTACGAACAGTCTCATAGCTTCGTTCTACGAACCGTTTGACAGCTTCGTTCCACTAAGAAAAAGTACCTTTTGGGAACACAATCTCCTGGCACAGTTTAGAATGGCAACATAAATTATATGCTTTCGAATCAATTGATCTGGAAATGTTATATTCCTCTTATTACGGGTGATCTGATTCCTTAGGTCTCTAGCCTACTTATTTATAAATGCGGGTTTACTTTTTTAAGTTTTAAAGTTGACCAAATACTTCGATCCTAGTCCTTTGAGTTTCCAGTCTTTGTATTTATAAATGCGGGTTTACTTTTTATGTTTTAAAGTTGCTCAAAAACTCTGATCTGTCACTTATAATTTTAAAGTCGTTTGTCCGCTCCTATATCTGGCTCTGGTGAATTGGTAGCTTGACAGAGCAATGCAGTCTGATCTGTGACTCCGATTTCGCTAGATTATATTTCCAATTCTCAATTCAAAATCCCAGATTATAATTTCGACGAATTTGTCAATCAGAACCATTGTGTATTCCGGCTCTCACTTTACACCAATCCAATCTGCTTTGCACTATATAAGTAGGGGTGTTTAAATCATAATACCCCCGCGTGTTTTAAAATATTACACTTAAAAATCCCATCGCATGACCTCTTTCTAATAATATTCTAATACTGCCGTTTGCATTTTTATGCTAAACTCATAACCCTCATCTGTGCAGTCATTCTTGACTAATACTGTCCTCCTAGATTGTCTCCTCTGCCATGTCATCTGTAATAAGTTCACAGGGATGGTCCCGCGGAAGCGTTTATCTAATTATCACCTGTGTTTTTGCCCATACCTCTGATGGCTTTCTCTGGTAGACAATATGGCGTTCTGTTCATCTATCGTACGAGACCATATTGTGTCTATAGAGATAGACTCCTAGCAACGGTGGCTAGGCGACTCAAAAGATAAACGTATTAACGCTGACCTGTGTAATCAATCTGGTATTATGGCGGTTCACCTTGCGAAACGTAAACAAGTCTGGAATCGGCTTTAGATCAAAAATATGAATGAAGGTGCCAAATTAAATGCGGATGAAAAAGTGAGAGAGGGGCTGAAAATTACATGTACAAACGTTTTGTCACATAGCCGTTCTTCTACAAATCTGCAGACGTGACCAAACTGTCGTAACTGGTACTGTTCCACTCGGGTCTGAACAAACTGTATTATAAAACATCACAGAAAACGGGTCTACGACCAGCTCTATTGTAAATACGCACAGACATAAATTTGACAATGAAGAGAAACATCAGTTACAGAAAAACACATTCGTAATGAAGTTTTTGGATATATGACAACTTCATTTAGTGACTTTCGTAATTTACAGGTGGGTCCTCCAAACACCAAAAGATGTTTAACTGGACAGCTACAACATTCATGTCTTCTAAGAAACTGTGTTGTTCTTACGTGGATATGTTGTTTCTCTACTTACATGATTTAGAAAGTAGCCCATATTCATTAAGGTTACAAATCTGCACACAAGCATATTATTTGTTTCTCTAGAACTAGAGGAATGTTCTACCTAGCTCTACAAACTCCACGCCAGAAAGTCAGGTTATATAATAAATAGACGTCAGAATAGATAGCATAGATTTACGTATCGGACATATGGGATTTTAAGTACGTGTAGAGCAGGTGTTCCTGGGATACAGCCTGGGATATGACTACCACATGGGGATAAAGAAACATTTCTCAGGGTTACGCAGATTATTTGGTAAATAACTATGAGATGGGCCAAAAGTCTGGAAATATAAGCAATTGTCATATATAAATTGTTTCTCTCTTCTAACTTTCATAATAAGTTAGTCTTTTTTCAGTGCCAATATGGGTTCGACATTAGCAGCAGATGAACGCATAGAGATTGTTTTCATGTACGCAAGACAGGGATCCTCACAAATAGAAGTAGCTGCCGAATTCTCTATGAATCCAGACTTTTGGGCCACACTATATATAATCCAACTGAAATATTCCAAAAGTTGTAGTAGTATAAGTAAGAAACAAAGTTGTGGAATGAAGAGAGAGCGACGAGTTCTTAATCTAATCCCGAGCAAGAAAACAAACAAACAAACTGGAGTCTAAAATGATATGAGAGGTGTCTCTTTCAGAAACTGTACCAAGAATAAAGCTGTTTGTTGACTAATTCGTTTGAATGTATTCTGATAAATGTTTTGTTTAAATTTCTTATACTAAAAAATGTTGTTATGTACAAAATATTGTTTTCTTTATGACACATTAATTAATCTGTTTGTGACGTTAATCCTATTCATTCGTTCCATTTTATCCATATCAACGATTTCCTGTTGTAATGAGATTTTTTAAACGTGCACACCTTGCACACGGCACCTCATATTTTTTCGCCTTTATCCGAGAAGGCTAGGCATCAGATCTCGCTACACATGAGAGCAGGTGGGACTATGACACGATAAGCGCCACTTCTTCTGAAAAAAAGTGTCCATAAATTGCATACCCTCTACTGGGAATCGAACCGATACCTCTACAATGCGATGTGGACACAATCTCACTCGCAACTTAGATGCACTCGTTCCACAGTGCTTGGATGAAAGAGGCTTTTGGGTCTAAGTCTCTGGCTTTTATGGATGTCTTCTTACATGTTCTAGATCTTTCGTGGTTTTTCGCCATTGCTCACGTTACTGAATTGTGAGTGGTGGATAGTGGGTGCTCTGATGTACTCGCACGTAAATTCTCTCATGGCATCTGAGCTATTAATAACGCAATCTTTACCAGCTTTGTCACAAAACGGTTTGTGCACTCTCATGTCCACTCCTGCAGGATTGCATTACATTCCTGTGCTAGTTATATTTTGTTATTCTCTCTATCTCCCCTGCCCTTAGGTGCCACGGAAAATTCATTCGAAGGTCAATGTTTACATAACTTTCACACTTCAGTTCACTTCGATTCGCCAGTCCATATCTGAGGGACTATTTGATTCACCAAACGTGACGGTCCCACATTTGATCCCAGGTGAAAGTCTAACGACGGCGTTTGCACAAAATGGGAGTAATCCTTTAAAATTCTTCAGAATAATAGACATGCATATTGGAGGTGCGGAAAAACCACGAAATGTTGGACAAGACGGCTGAATTGCGACGAGTCATGGTCTGATAACGACGATTGAAGTACGTGGGATAGGCAAGGCAGATAATCCTCCAATCTGGCAGGACATGCTGAAGTGTGAGAGACGTAACTTGACAAAGTAATAATCGAATGTTTACAGCCCAATTTTAGAAAATTAACGTTTGAAATTTTGCACTAGATGAGTCATGCAAAATATTTCATCATAAATTTAAACGTTCAAATAAGATTGGTTGATACCCTGAGGCGAGAATAACAATTGCGTCGATTGGGCGTTTGTCCCAACAACCTGGAAGAGCGGGGGCAGAAAACGTGCAAAACAATCTGACATTTGTTGGCAAGTCTAGAACACTGTGAGAATCGCATGCCAAGATGACAATCAGATCTTGCCAGAGCCTCGAATCAAAATTCTCATTTCGGAACCGTACCATTGAGTGAGCACAAATTTTAGGACTTCAGAGCCCAGAATATACTGTACGATTTAACAAGGACACCAGGGAATATGAGGAATCTAATACACGGAGTCAAAGTAGGAATTCACTGTTAAAATAAAGACCCCTAAGAAAATGGGTAAGAGACCTATTCCAGTGCCTTTTTTCCTCTGAGCAAACAGTCTGTGAGCCAATATTAACGTAAGTTGTGCATTTTACGTTCTATATTTGTCATTACTAATATATGCGAAAATCGCTAGTGGGTGTCCAAGTCATTTGAGGCTGGCAACCTCAGCATATAGAATGATGATTTCATGAACCACCACTGCAAGGGCTGGTAACTGCTTTATTGCTAGTTTGTTAAAGAGAACTAAAAGTATTGTTAGTCCCAAGTTCCATGTGGAGGAGGGAGGGAAAGATGAAGTATATGATGTACATTCTAATTATAATATTTACAATTTCAACCCAGTGTAAAGGTCTTTGTAAACCTATTCACTTTAAAATAATGAAAGTTTTCAATCTTTTCAACCAGTGTAGATGTAAAGAAAAACATATTCAATTTGTATTGTGAACATTTTTCAACCAGTGTAGATGTAAAAATGTAAACAAATTATATCTATACTATTAACGTGTTCATTTGAATGTAAAGTAAATATAAAGCTACTCTATTTAAATGTAAAGAATGTTTTTTCTTGAGGGATTAAGCTTAATTCTGATCGAGGATAAAGTCTGAGGTAGATGGGGTGGTGGGATAAACAGTTTGGAACACATAAGTATGTGTCGGGAAACGCAATACTCAGGAAAGCGTTTTGTGTCTATTCTTTTACCATACTAGTTGGTGGTACCAGTGCGGGTACTAATCTCTGGAAAAAAGTGAGGGTAAAAGTGGCCTGACGAGGAACTAGACACCATCATCAGAGGGTCTTAGAGATGCGGGACCAGCTTGGCAGTTACTCCACGATCTTACTTGGAACGTGCAGCGCCTTTAATCTTTACCAGCGACCTATCTACACAGAACCCAGTGGAAGAAGGAACTACCATTGGCAGCTAAGTCAAACTTAAAAGCTGACAAGTGAATTCTTACATAAACTATCATTCCATCACAACAGTGGTGATAACTTTTTTTCTGACAAATAATTATTCATTTCTTTAAAACCTTGTTAAAACCTAAGTGATTATTAAATGTTATTTGTAAATATACACAAATTTAACGTCGATTTAATCATTTTGGATGTACTGTGTTTGTCTCAGTCAATTTACTAAATACACTCTAAACAGAGCTTTACTTTAATAATAAGAATTCTGCTGAGTAAACCAGGGTGGGAGCTTGAACGAGCTGAAATTAATAGCTGCTTAATTCTTCATAAAAGGCGGCGGATCAGATATAAGTTAACAATTGCCTTGTCCATTGCAGCATTGTTCTTGACTTCTGAAATATCTTATGAAAACTCACTTGAGATAGAAGCATCATTATTCTTCTATCTACTACTCTACCAAGAGTAATCTTGTCCGAAGGTAGACGCCTTTGAAGACCCATATTAAATACTCTTGAGTTTTGGCCACTGTTGGACCACTACTGCAGAGCTAAGGGGAGGCAATCCGTGACTGTCTATAAGTAACATGACTTTATATAAGTGTTTGTGTTTTTGTTTATAAGTAACATGACTTTATATAATTTTTCTTTTTTTGTTGATAAGTAACATGACTTTATATAATTATTTCTGTCTTTGTTTAAAAGTAACATGACTTTATGCAAGTATTTATTTCTTTGTTTATAAGTAACATGGGTTTATATAAGTGTTTTTTTTGGGTGTTTATAAGTAATATGACTTTATATACGTGTTTCTTTTTTATGTTTATAAGTAACATGACTTTAAATAAGTGTTCCTTTTTTTTTTTTTTTTTTTTTTTATAAATAACTTGACTGTTGTCACATCATTGAGGTGTACTTAACAGGTTATATTGTTCATTTAGAAGGCTGAAGAAAATAGTTGCTGTTGAAAGATTTATGTCAAGATCCAAGTAGCATCCCATACACCGTTCATGTAAATAAACATCACCATCATCTGTTACACGTCGTTCTGGTGTTGAGCGTACTACAGTCTGATTGGAAAAGACTCAGAGAGAGTATGATGTTTAAGGTATTGATAAAACAGCCCTGGGTCTGCTGTAGGGTTGTGATCTGAACCTAAAATACGTTCAACGAGATGTTCTATCATCAGTGGCTACACATCCTCTCTTGTCTAGTGCATATAATGTTATATATGGAGATATTAGTTTGATCTGTGTGTGTGTGAGTCTAGTAGGCAAGGCTTGATTATTGAGTGTAGTACGAGTAGATAGCGCGTTTGTTAATGGCGGGAAAGTTACCTAGTTGGAAACCTCCAGCTACCCAGCTATAAATAAGTACTTGACTTTGCTCTTGGGGTATGTCAGGCATATGCGAGGAGGACGTGAACATTTGGCAGCACCTCAGAAAACTGAGACCAAGGATAGTCAATTCTCTAACATTTCACTCCCCTTAGACAGTATCTGCTATTGGACTACCGTTAAACTAAGTACATCTAAGACAAACTATAAATAACAACGGGTATTTCCGTATTCACATTTCCTCTACATTTGAACGCAGGTTTTGTGTGTTTTTTTCATTCATATTAATTGTTGTTTTTTTTTAAATATCCTGTAAGCGTAGTTTATAAACACAGAATCCCCGTGGGACACATATTTTGTTGTGGTTCTCACAGATTCTTCTTTGAAAGTAATTGTTGGCGTTAGCCAGTGAAGGGTAATTTCTTACCTCTCTTTTTCAAGGTGCTTGATGTGGAGAGTTAATTCTGGGGTTGTGTATTTCCGATGTGAGTTTGAATCTACCTGCGGACTGGATTACTTTTCGCGTGACAAGGGTGGGTTCTGCACGACACATCTTTAAGGTTGTACGTGATTGAAGATGCCTTGACTGTAGTTTCACTAAACGTTCCGTGAATGAAGGTTTCCTTGACTTGCGTATTACCGTACTTTTGTATCAGAACTGCGTTAAACATGGACATGTGAATGTAAAGAAAATTCGTGTAGTCGCCATGTTATAAAAAAAGTATTATATATATATATATATATATATATATATATATATATATATATATATATATATATATATATATATATATATATATATATATATCTATATATATATATATATATATATATATATATATATATATATATATATATATATATATATATATATATAAAACATAATATAACAAAATATAATATAATATATTATATAATATAACATTATTATATAATATATTTCACGTCGCCTTTTTTGTAACCAAAATCTGGCAAGACAAAATATGTGACAGGATGGATGAACTTAACTTTACATAAACATGTAAAATTATCAAGCATATCTTCAAGATATTGACATCGATCTGTTCAAAATATACTGTTACAAATTACGTATTAAGACAAATTGCAAACAATATTTACATATTCTTATTTTTACGAACACTAGTCATTTACAAGATAATCGAGACATTACATAATACTTACAAACACTAGTCAAACACAAGACAATCCTAACATTACATAACACTTAGAAACAATAGTCACACACAAGATAATTGTGGAATACATAAAACATACAAATGCTAGTCACACACACATGATGATCGTGACATTACATAATAAGTACAAACATTAGTCACATGCAAGATAATCGTGAAATTACATAACACTTACAATCAATAGTTACACACAAGGTAATCGTGGCAAACATAACATTTACAAACATTAGTCACACAAGATAATCGTGAAATAACATAACACTTACAAACACTAGTCACACACAAGGTAATCATGGTATTCATAACACTTACAAACATTAGTCCCACACAAGATAATAATGAAAGTACATAACACTTAAAAACATTAGTCACACACAAGACAATCGTGGCATACATAACACTTAGAAACACTAGTCACACACAATGATCGTGACATTAGATAACACTTACAAACACTAATCACACACAAGACAATTGGGAAATTGCATAACACTTACAAACACTAGTCACACACAAGATAATCGTGAAATTACATAACACTTACAAACACTAGTCACACACAAGATAATCATAGCATACATAACACTTACAAAACGCAAGTCACACACAAGACAATCGTGAAATTACATAACACCTACAAACACTAATCACACACACGATAATCGTGACATTACATAACACTTACAAATACTAGACTGCAGATGATTTTTCTGTTACAGTTTTGCAAATCTTGGACAAACAGGTTTTATGAGACCAATAACTGAGAATGGAGGACAACCCCAACAGTTGCTGTTTTAGGCTGTTAACTAGCTTCCAAAATCCTGGTAAACTTTTCTTTTACAATTTGTATAATAATAATAATATCATATGTAATGACAGGTTCATATTCAAAGAATTAGGCTTAATAAAATCAACAAATAAAGTCACGGGTAATAATAAGAGAAAATGGTTTGATTCAAAACTGCATTTATTACTTTAATAACGATATTGATCTGAAGATTTCTTCTGCAAGTCTTCATTTCAAGTACTTTTAAAATATATGGTATTGTTATTGTTATACAGAATTTACATCATTGCACTCCGGGCAAACCCATAGGTGCTCAGTCTCCAACCAAATTATATGTGTCAACTTGTACAACGTCGGAATTAATCCCTGAACATACAAGACTGACAAGCTGTTCCTTTACTTCGACCAATGAGTATTTATTAGACAACACTCTTTTAACGTAATCAATGTGCCCAGGAATGTCCTATCTACACCGCCAAAACTAGCATTTGCATTGTCACCTGGGAGTACAACACATTTTGCGGAGAGATTATATTTTCAATTAGTTTTAGTGACGTCATTAAATACTGACAAAGTGTATAACACATAAGGAAGGGACACCCGAGGCCTGTAAACAGTAAATAAATATTAGACAAACATAAAAGGTATGTTTTCAGGCACTTGTAAGAAATAAAGAAGTAGAACACCAGACAACAGAAAAACAGACGTGAGTCTGGGGTTTTAGTGATGGGTAAGCCACTCACGTCTGTTGTTTTTCTGTTGTCTAGTGTTCTACTTCTTTATTTCTTACGAGTGCCTGAAAACATACCTTTTATGTTTGTCTAATATTTATTGAGAAAATGTAGGAACACACGATATTAGAATACATGATCATTGCTGTAAAAGTTAACCATAAAACTTAACGATAACAATAGAGACTTTTAAACAGGTAACACAAATGTAAAAATCTTGACAGACTATTGTGATTTACGTTAACATAAAGGATTAACAGGTTCTTCAATTTTAATTATCAGTGGAAAGCCGGACACAATAACGTTTTTATACAATGTCTGCTGTAGGGAGAACGAGAGTGTAAAAATGAGGACATGTCCACCTTGTGCCGGACGTCAGGCAACCCTAATCTGTCACCAGCTGTAACCATAATGCAGGGTTTCTTGGGTTTCATAATGTTGACCACAATCTACATCATTTATATCAAGATTATATGAGTTATGACTAATTTATTTTATGACAGAACAGTGCACCATCTTGATTCAGTGAATTTAGCAGTTGAATGGTTCAAAAACTCTTGGTATTTGTAGCGCGCTTTAAAATGGAGAAAAAAACAAACAATGTATTTACATGGTAATCAAAAAGCTTCATTAAGGTTGTATTTCCTCTGTTGTATGTATTTGTAATACTTACGTCGGTAAGTGTCTATACGAGCGCAGGTCGTAGACCTGTGTGTCTGGGGTGTTTGTCATAAAATATTATCAATAGATTGATGATGAGCGCTTTTGAGCGCTGACAGAACAATGTTGGACAACGAATAAAGTCAAACCAAATTATTGGCATTGACTGGTTGAAGGAAAAATAAGTCTATATTACAACGACGCGTGGGTCAAGTGCTAAATGTCGTTTAATGTAACTACAAAATGCGAAGAAGGAGTCCAAAATGTACAGCAAATTCCTATTTTGTTATTCAACCTCATATAGTTCAATTGATCGTATGCAATTTTAGAGTCTGTTTGGATAAAATTAACTAAAAACGGAAAGCGTTTACTAATTTGTTTTATTATTTCTAAATTGAATTAGTTTCCTTGGAAACATTTACCTGCTCTACCTGTAAACATTAAAGCGGAAGGAAATCGTTTGTTATATTGACTTCAGGTGTAAATATTGTCTCAGAAAAAAAAAGACGTGATCATCGTTTCCCTGTGCTGGATTAACCATTAAGGAAAATAAGCACGAGCATAGGGAACCAATTGAAGGTGGGCACCACAGAGTTTTTTCCCCTAGCTATCATGCCCTTAACTCTCAACTCTTTCACTGCCACACTCGACTTTAGTGGATTTTTAAAAACTGTCCTTATCGTGCTTGTTCGACTGTAATCGGAATACCTAGAATTCAGTATGTTTGACTCTCTTATTACCGTTTGTCTGTGTGAATGTCAGTGTTTTTCTAAGTATTATAAATAAATGTGATCCATATCTTTTGCAGGGTCGGGATTAATAACTCAGAACGCTCTAGATATTTTGGGTCTCCTCTCCAATCTTCTAAACGGTAACATTAGAAAAAAAACCTAATGCTGATTAGGGTAATCAATAACGTTCTTTTCAACCCATATTGACACCTGAATCTGTGGGGCGAAATGTTGTATCACATTTCCAAGCAGACATTGTGTGGGAGCGACAGGATTAAAAAGTAAATAACCTTGAGATGGCCACTGTCGAGTATCTTATCACTGATTATAGTTTCTGTCTGACGAAGTCATTGACAAAGTTGGCTGGACCGGGTGAATAACATAACCATTTTAGGACAGACTTGTTGGAGAATAAATATTCATCTTTAAAGAGATTAACTGTGATAGATTATGAAGTCGCGAGTGTAAACATGATCGATAATAAACGGAAGACGCGATGCCTCATATGGACAGATGACTTGAAAGCATCAAATTTGTCTGCGTCACGCAAGAACTTTACTTCAGTGAGGAGGAGAGAGATATATATATCAATATACTCATATTGCATGCTATTGGTTTGGCATTTGAGATGTTAAGATACAACATTTCTGATTGGAGCCTTTTCATAAAATAGCAATGTGGATTCGTTGGCCGAATGTTGTCTTATAACCTAACACTTTTTGAATCTATGGCGCTGTGAAATTGAACTCGTCGAGAAGACCGCCAGGCAAGCTAGAATAAGGAATAGAATCAGGATTCCACTTTAAAGGACCTGACAACGTGTTTGAGCATCTTGTGGATTTACACAACGACAACTCTACCTTTATTAATACGGAAAGCTATGACTCCTAGGAACCTGAACACTAAGTCATAGTGGAAGTGTGTTGTAATGTAAAATCTAGACCAAGTGTTAGAGGCATCTTTATCAAGTTGCCTTAACTATCCCTCTGAGCGAGAATTCGGTATTCCCAACGATATTTGGGGTAAGTTGTACATTTTATAATTCTTTATTTTGTATTATTTACATTTGAAAACTTGTTGTTTATGTCCACGTCATACATGGCTGGCAAGATAATCATATAGAATGAGGGTTTCGCAAACCACCACTGAAAGAGCAGATGACTGCTTTATGCAGGTTTCGCATATAGAATCAAAAGCAGTGATAGTCCAAAGTTAATACTGTTATCAATGAAGCACACAATGACAGATGCCATATTTTATAACTTATTAACGCGAATATAAATTCGCCTTATCTATAAACTACCTCTATGGCTTTTCAAAGCCTTTAACTTAGCCTATGGCTACACTTTAATAGTGGACGTGTCACATATTTCTATATGCACGTATTAAGTGCATAGATGCCACACAACAAACTGATTTTGTAACCATGTGTGGTGCGTCGTCTAATCTGCGCGATGCGTCTCAATCGACTAATGAGAGGTTCCTCATGGTGCAAAAATCATCCTGACCAAAGTAAACCAGCCGTGACAATTCCACATTCAACATCTTTTCCCCTCGATCCCGAGCGCGATACATGGGTCGTGCTGGAGAACGATGGAGACAAGATAACTGCGCTAAAATAGGTAAATGATACATTAAAGGTACATTAAACGCTAAGTAGAATCTAAGTCAAATTGAAAATTATAGTAATAATACACATTATTACTGATGGGAAGTAATAGATAATTGTCATGGTTTCTAGCTCATAGTTACTAAAACTTGAGAGTTGCTGTGAAAAGTTCGAAGAAACACAATAATTAATTCCTCTGCAATGTAGTCAAAGACTAAATGCCTGTGTCCATTGGACAGTAAATAAGAATGACAATAAAAACGTGCAATGTGTCATATAGTTTAACACAGTATAAAGAAATCCCACATGTTAGTGTAGGAAATTATGAGATAAAATATCAGCTATAGTATTGTCCAATCCCGAATAAGGGATAATATCAAATGAGTACTCTTGGATGACATGAAACCAGCAATGTATCCTAGGATTCTTCATAGATCGATTGGTACTATATGATAAAGGACTGTGATCGGTTTGCAGGTAGAAACAAGTGTCAATCAGACACCACGACAGTTTGTACAACCATACCACCGCCAGCAGCTTTCTTTCGCAAGTTGCATATTTAGTTTCAGCTGGCTTGAGCTTCCGATTCACATAACAACGTGGATGAAGCATATCGTTCAACCATTGCAGAAGACAGCCCCCAAAGCCGAATAATGAATCTTTGGCCCCAAGAACAAAGGGATACTTAATATTAGGCAATAATAAAATAGGGGCCTGTGAAAATAAGTGTTTGATAGTGTTTAATGACTGATCGCACATCTGTCTCCACTATATAGTTCGAGTACTACCGCTACAGATCACCGAGAAAGGAGCTGATAGGGCAGTGAATGTCGTGAAATATTCTAATCCACATATCTAAATTAAAAGGTAAATGCAAAGCCTAACAAATAAATTTAATAAAAGGAAGAAGAATGGTAAAGAACAGTGCTGTCACAATGACTGTACTCGAAATCCCCCTTGTTTTCTACTTCGTCGGCAAATTGTAACGCCTTCACGTTGATAGTAAAAGCCTACTGTATTATTACCCGCTTTCTTCAATGAAACGTGTGCTGTATTTCTTGGAAAAACATTTGAGATACGCAAGCTGAACAATGACCTAATTTTAATATTTCATTCATTCCATTTTATACACGGCGTAACTAAAGACAGATAAAGCAGGATAGAGAGAAGGGAGAGGCAGAAAGCCGAACGCATGCAAAATTAAACACGCGTCTCGCTATTAATGCCACCCCAACAAGCGTAACGCGATACACAATTACTACTATCACGCGTGTAAGGCCACATGCACTAACTTTATTTCAAATCGACAGTGACAAAATTCACTACCCTTCCCAGAGTTAGGTTTTTAAATCCTGAAAAACTCTTATTAGAAAAGATGACAATAGATGGGTTTACGTTTGAAAACATTACAGTACCCAGACAGCACATCTTCGAAACAGGAGGTAGAAGGAATTGCATATTTTGAACGCAGCATATTAGCTCTATTAAATTTGTATATTTGGGTTCCTTAGGGCTTGCTGACAAAGAATATGTAAAACGTTACGCAAATAGTCTAGGAATTAACAAGTTATAACCAAAATAAAATAGTGGGGATGCCTGACAGCATGAAATCATTTCTGCTCATAAAATTTTTTTATAACGTGTTTAAAAAAACCGTGCGTACGGAAATAGCCTACCATGTAAACTCCAAATTGATTGGAGCGCAACAAATATAAGACTAAACACGATTGGTCGGACTATAAATACTATCTTTGGTTGTTAGGGGAGACGTAGGCAGGTAAAATTTTTTCAAACACTTGTCGAAACGTGGCTCCATTGGCCAGACTCGCTGATATAATCACTTAGGAGCGTTAGTTCGAGACCACTAGTTCAAATAAGCTTGATAAAGCAACAGTGCGTTGAAGCCAGCTCATATTTTTGCTAAATAAAGCCTGGAACATAAGCAGATGGGAATTTGTGCCAGAATTCATTGCTAGTCAACGTATCTGTGTTTATTCTATGAATTGTGGGACCGTGGTCTTGATGGTATTGAGCAGCACCTGGTCAGAGCTTTGCTGAATCCAGAGTCGGACAGCATACTCCTTGGTCCATTTAGCTATCAGTGAGGTGTCTCCAGAGCCCAGGGGAGAAATCGAGCAGAGGAGTCTTTTCCTGCCGCCATCACGCAAGATAAGCTGATGTGGCCAGCTGAGCTCAAAATTATGTACCCCCATCTTAAAATAACATTGTAACATAAACTTAAGAGGGGAAGTAAATTGTTTTAATATCAGGAACTGAGAACATCTCCAATACTAGTTCCAATAAAGACAAACTATTGAAGTCATGATGACAAATACCAACAGAGCTTGAACAAAACAAAACCAGTATTACTCATATTACTACTACACAACTGACACACATAGGATACTTTTAATAATATATGTCACTACAATATTCATATTGATAAATTCTGTACATATAACTTGTAAGTAAAATTGATTGTGATTCCTGGTTCCCTTTGTATTTGAATCAGGACACATATTCATTCATAACAGCAATGAATACATATTGTTATTTGAAAAGTTATCAGTGACTCCTTTAAGATATCCTTTAGAGTGTTATATGTATGTGAGTGTCACAGTGTTGTCAAGTGTGGTGGAATAAATTAACTTGTTTATCTGTCTGTTGTTGTTATGACTTACACTTCATCATACACATACCCTAGACATACAACGTAGTCATCACACTATTCCAGAATAATTCTTACTGAGGTATACATATGTGGCAGCAAGTAAGGTTATATATAATACACTACTCTTATTAGATATATATATACCTTCACAGCTGATCTCAGTCAGTACACTAAGTCCCCTATACATATTTATAACATCCCACTTCACCACATATATTGGGGTCTCGCTCTTGGGATTTTGAATCTTTCCCTATTAAAAATATTGGGGGTAATTCACTTCAGGGAATATAAGAATTAAAAGGTATCCTTGGGTGGAATTAAATAAGGTTGAGCTCACGGTGCCTGTGTTGTCCATTAGATATATAGTTAGAGATTGAATTGTTGGTTAGACATTGTATAAATTTACCTGATAGACAATGGCGGACCTGGCCAAATTTCGATCTGCTGCTGTTCAGACTGCAAAAGAGTTAGGATTAGATGGGCAAGTTATGGTTGCCTATGTCACGACGGAATGTGACAAATTTATTGAACGCGAAGAAAGAAGGTTTGAAGCCGAAAGAAAGTTAGAGGCTGAAAAGGAAATTAAGAAGTTACAATTTGAGGCTGAGGCTGAGACTAAGAGGTTGCAGATTGAGGCTGACAAAGAGGCTAAAGCATTGGAAGCCGAGGAAAGAAGACAGGCTGCAGAAAGGGAAGAGAAGAAATTAGCTGCAGAAAGGGAAGAGAAGAAATTAGCTGCAGAAAGGGAAGAGAAGAAATTAGCTGCAGAAAGGGAAGCAGAAGAAAGAAGATTGACTGCAGAAAGGGAAGAGAAGAAATTAGCTGCAGAAAGGGAAGCAGAAGATAAAAGATTACAAAGGGAACATGAGTTACGACTAAGGGAGTTTGAGTTTCAAGGCCATGCTCCTGAAAATGGTGCCAGTCCCTTTGCCTCTGATGCCACTGCTAGCCAAGGAGCCTCAACCTCAGCTATGAATTTTCATTTAGATCATTTTGTTGAGAAAGACGATGATATAGAGAGCTACCTAAATAGGTATGAACTATTAGCTACCACGTATGGGTTAGAGAGAGAAAGGTGGAGCTTAAAGTTATCTCAAGGACTTCGTGGGGCAGCTTATGAAGTTTTTGCAAAAATGAGCAGAGGTGATCAGGAAAATTATGACATGCTAAAGCAGGCTCTTTTGTTAAGATATGAAAAGAATGCAGAATTCTATAGGAAAAAATTTAGGAATGCTAAACTACTGTCAGGTGAAACCTATCACCAGTTCTCTGCACGAATAGAGACATACTTGGAGAAATGGACTTCTCTGGGGAAAACCCAAGATCTTAAGGAAATGGTCCTTATAGAGCAATTAAGAGAGTCCATGGCTCCAGACCTGAGAAAGTTTCTCATGGAACAAGGTGCAGAGAGGCTGGGTGAGTTGCTAAATGTTGCTGAAAGGTATCAAGCGGCTCAAGCAGAGGTAACAGGTAATAAAAAGAAACAAGTGGATAACTTTAGGGCACCACAGAACTTTAATAAATTTGATCCTATGGATCAAAACAAAGGTAAGCACCAGTTTGATAGGCCACGGTATGAAAATAAAAATAAATTCCCACAATTCGATGAAAGGAAATATGATGAAAGAAAATCTTTCAACCAAGGAAAAAGGTGGTGTAAAAATTGTAAGATGAACAATCATGACACTGACCATTGTAGAAGGAAACCTCCTCATTGTGCTGCTATGACATCGGGGAAAAAGGAAAAGAAGGTCAAACCTGAAGAACTACAGGAACCATACCACCCCCCAGTGTGTGAAGATGTCATCTGTAATGGTGTCACTATAAGGTGTTTATATGATACCGGTTTAGATTACGATTCCGTTGTGAGTTCTCACCTGGTGCAGGCCGATCAATACACCACAGAAACAGTGGAGATTCAAACTGCAACCAAGGATGTAGCTACCATGACACTTCCCGTCGCCCGAATAAAAGTGAAAACGCGATATGTGGAAGGAATCATAAAAGCAGCAGTGATAAATGAGCCAATCTACCCTCTAATATTGGGGTGTAGATATGTCTTCTTGGGGAATCCCAAGAGACCTGTGATATTGGCAACAGTGCAGACCAGATCACAGTCAAAAAAGGAGGAGGATAATCCCATAAATACTCACCCAGATGAGATGAGGAAGGCACAGGCTGAGGACAAAACACTCAAGCCATGTTTCAAGAAGTTGCCCAAATCTCATACACCTCCAGGCAAGGGAGAGTTTTATATGAAGAACAAACTGATATATAGGAAGGCTGGATCTGAATCCAATGGTCACGGACAGCTGGTCCTTCCCACTTCATATAGGACTAAAGTGTTGGAACTAGGGCATGCGATTCCCTTCAGTGGTCATATGGGAATCAGCGCAACAGGACAGCGAATAGCTTGTCACTATTTCTGGCCAGGAATAACTGAAGATATCAAACGATATGTAAAATCCTGTCCAGAGTGCCAACGAGTAGCACCTAAACATTGGACTGCACCAGCAACTCTGGGGGAAATGCCCATAGTGGGAACACCCTTTGAGAGAGTTGCCGTGGATCTTGTGGGACCTCTCACCCGAACCAAGAGAAGGAACAGCTACATTCTGACTCTGGTGGACACTTGTTCTATGTGGGGAGAGGCTGTAGCCCTGTCATCGATTGATTCTAAACATGTGGCAGAGGCATTGCTCACAATTTTCACCAGGTTAGGCTTTCCCAATCAAATCTTGACTGATAATGGCTCTCAGTTCAAGGGGAAACTAACTGAAGAAGTTTTTAGGATCTTCCAGGCCAAACACTTCCATTGTAGTGTGTATCATCCCCAAGGGAACGGCCAAGTGGAAAGATTTAACGGCACATTGATGTCGATCCTGAGAAAGTTGGCACACGAAAAACCAGATACATGGGACCAGTACCTGCACGCCGCCCTCTTTGCTTATCGGGAGGTACCCCATAGTTCAACCGGTATGGCCCCGGCAACATTATTGTTTGGAAGGCCAATAAAAGGTCCACTCGAAGCTTTGTTAAGAACGTGGACTGATGAAAAGGCAGAGGAAAACATTACATCTTCATACCAATATGTGAATGAGCTGACCACTCGTTTAAAAACTGGCTGGAAACTTGCCAATGAAAATTTGAAACAAGCCAGGAAGAAACATGCTGCCTATTATAACAGGAAGGCGAAAGACAGAAATTTGGCTGTGGGAGAGAAAGTACTGCTTCTTTTGCCCGGGAGTCAGAATAAGTTACAAATTGGATGGCAGGGTCCATATACAGTTTTAGAGAAGGTATCTAGAACAAATTATAAGATAGATAAGAAGGGGAAAGAAAAAATCTATCATGTGAACCTCCTGAAGAAATATTTGGAAAGAGAACATCAGGAGGAGACACACTTGTTGACCTTGTCCATCGCCATGGAGATGAAAAAGGAACCACTTTCATCATTTGAGTATCCATTACACCCCTGTGAGACAGCAGCACAGGTGAAAATCAGTACACATTTAACGAAAACTCAGAAAGAGAGAGTGCAACAGGTTCTAAATAATCATGCAGAGGTGTTAACAGACCGACCAGGGCATACAAACCTATTGGAATATGATATGAAACTGATAGACCCCACACCTGTCTGTATGAAACCATATTCGATTCCGTTTGCTAAGGAGAAAGCTTTGAAGGAAGAGATAGACTATCTATTGAAGGAAGGAATTATTTCACACAGTGAATCCTCATATAGTTCCGGTGTTGTACTCTTAAGGAAGCCCTCTGGAGAACATAGACTCTGTATAGATTACAGGAGACTGAATGCTATTACAGAAGGACAGGTGGATCCATTGCCGGATACAAATCAGCTGTTTGCCAGACTAAATAAAGCTAAATATTTCTCAAAAGTGGATCTGAGTAAAGGATACTATCAGATTCCAGTAAAGCCTGAGGTTAGACCATACCTAGCTTTTAGTACCTCAGAAGGACACTATGAGTTTAATAGATTGCCATTTGGATTGAAGAATGCGCCTAGTGTCTTCTCTAGAATGATGACAAAATTATTGGATCCTCTGAATAATCCCTGTATAACAAATTTTATGGATGATATCCTTATAGCAACAGAAACATTTGAGGAACACATTGACTCTCTGAACATGCTGTTTGATCGACTTAAGGAGGCAAATTTAACAGCCCGACCAACCAAATGTTGCGTTGGATGTAAAGAATTGGAATTTTTGGGACACACAGTTTATCAGGGAAACATGACCCCTGACCCAAAAAATTTAGAGAAACTACAGAAAGCCCCGAGACCACAAACCAAGAAGGACGTGAGATCCTTTGTCTCATTATGTGGTTTCTACCAGAAGTATATCAAAAAAAACAACCCATAATTCCATAACCCACCCCCAAACCAACCATTTCCACGTAAAATCCCCCCTACCATCCCAGATCATTACATTCCCCACAATATCCATTCAACCCCATCCATTGAATTCCCCTCACACCCTACCCCCCCAAATCCCAACCATCTACCTACCCTCCAACACTACCTTCCTTCATCCCTACCACAATTTAACTTATCCCCACACCACCCTCCCTCCACCTCATCCAATTCATTTTCCAACCTCCCCCCTATTCCACATCACTCTCCCCTAATCCACCACCCTCATCCCACCCCAACCACCCCCACTCTCCCCCTCCATACAATCCTACCACATTTCCCACCCTCCCAACCCACAAAACACACATTTCCTTCCAAACCTAATCCCCCCCTCCCCCCCCCCAAACACTAAACACTCCCCTTCACCTCCATCTCCCCACACTTAACACCTCATTACAAACCAACATTCACCCACACCAAAACTCAATCTACACACACATTCCCCCCCCCAAATTTCTCTTCAAAAAACCTCCTCCCCACCTATATATCTCCCACCCCTACCCCCCCCTCCCACCACCACCCAAACAACATATAC
>JAMPIV010010126.1:0-16566 GCA_024509875.1 Oreohelix idahoensis | reverse complement strand
ATAATGTAAAAACAATGAGGTATGTCAAGTGTTTATGTAAATACATGAAGGGAGGCATCAAACTCAAAAAGCAGCAGCTGGGAGACTTTTTCAGGCCATAAATCGAGGATTCCTCAGCAAGAGAGAAGTTGGTAAGAAAACAAAGATGGATGTATACCATTCCACCTATGTCCCAGTCTTGACTTATGGATGCAAGTCATGGGCAATGACTACCACCCACAAAAGCCAGATCCAAACCTCAGAAATGAGGTATCGGAGGAAGGTGGTTGAAGTAACAAGAAGAAACATGGTCCGCAACCAGACGATACGTCAAGACCTAAAATCCCACCCCCTGCAGACCCAAGTAGAACAGTCCCAACTAAGATTGTTTGGCCATGTCTGCAGAATGGGAGAAGATCAGCTACCACGGCAAGCATGGAAAACAAAGAGCCAGGGATCCAGAACCCCAGGATGACCCAGAGTCCACTGGGAGGACAACATTAGACAATCTTTGAAGTACCGAGGACTAGAATGGAACCAGGCCAGGAGAAAGACAGCCGATAGGATAGTCTGCCACTCTCTCTTCCAAACCTCTACACCTCACGGTAGAAAGGTAATGACTAAGTAAGTAAGTAATATGATTTTACAAATTATGTAACTGAATACTCTGTTAGATACATAGAAAGTATCATCACATTCAATGAGAAATTGATACAGACACCGGTGATGCAACAACAAGTGCTCTGACGTAGGCTTCCTCAACTGACCCATCTGCATAGGTGGAGTTCATGCATCATAATCAGAGAGAAAGGAGCTGATGATAATGGTGACGATGATGACAGCGATGATGATTATATTCACTGAGAAAATTTGTACGTTAAGGAAAGGAAATTAATAGAAAACCACATATCACATGAGCCAATGTGCCTTTGACATTTCCTTCCAGTTTTGTTATAAGCAGTACTTTTTTTTTTAAATGTCAAAAATATGGTATCTGCGTCATTTTGTCCTCCTTTTATTTATGATTTCCTTCTGACCTTTTTGTTTCTGTTTCCATACAATCCTACTGTATTTTAAAAGCTTCAGCATTCTGTCTTCTAACTGCTTGTTCAGTGTGATTTGTTTTGCACCATACAATAGTGAAGACTATACATAACACCCAGGATGCAAAGGAATTCATATCTTGCTTGTGAGAACTATAGAGTCAGACTACTAACCAAGACATGGGAGCACCTGTGCCATCTATACATGAAAGACTTTATGTAACTTGCCTTGATGGTATACTCAGACATTATTTTCTGTTGATTTCTTGATGTTTCCTCATTTTTCCAATTATATCATTGTCCAAGTTTGCACACTTAACTACAAGAAGCAGTATTATAATGGATTGCATCTATAGACAGTCATGTTCTATGTTTATTGTCTTGAATGTTAATATCTGTCTGTTAGTAATGTTACTGAAATTATTTTTGACCAGTCTTTTTTCATATATGCCATCTGGTCCTATTAACTGTTTAAAAATATGAGAAACTGTGTGCTTGCTTCGGTAAAATTAAGTACATATATATATATATATATATATATATATATATATATATATATATATATATATATATATATATATATATATATATATATATATATATATATATATATATATATATATACTTTTTTTAAAAAAATTAATGAAGAAAAATATCCCGTTCAACCTCTGATGGGTTATAATTAGGATGTATATTGTTTTCAATTCCAAATAATATGAACAACTGCCGATACGAGAAAGTGGCATCACATTTGTCAAATCATTGTAAATAGGGAAAATCACAATAGTGCTTATAAGTTAAATAAATAACTAAAACCAAAAAAACAAACAAAATCAAAAAGAAACTCTGAACAAGAATAATATTAAAGTGGAGGGGTGTAAAGGCCTGGTGATTCCAGTTATATAACTGACTTTAACAGATATTTAATTGGCTTTCATCTGTTAAAATTCATATGCATTGTAAGAACAGCATCAGACCTTCACATTCCCATACACTATATATTAATATTTGTCCGTGTTAAATATTGTTTGACTATATTGTGCAGTTCCCTAGGTCTGTCTATTCTTAACACCTCTTCTATATTTATAGGTAAGTTGGATGCTTGCAAATAATCTAATATTGCTTTCTCATTTGTTCATACCTTACATTTTAACAAGAAATGTTCTATATTATTGCCTTGAAGACATCCTGCACAGTAAGGTTCTTCTATTCTTCTATGCCTTTTCCCAGCTGTAGTCTGAGAAGTTTCTTATTACTGGGAATTTTCAATTCCCTAGATATCTGACATTTTCTTGTTGGAGCCTTGAACATCTTATATGCATGTCTTCCTTTCAGATTTTTATCCCACTCTGCTTTCCATTCATCTGCTATTAAATCTTTAATTAAGCTCTTAATCTCTGATTTACTCGTCCCTACATTTATTAGATTTTTATCAGATCTACCTTTCTTGGCTTCTTTATCTGCCTTTTCATTTCCTTCTATACCATCATGTGAAGGTATCCAAGCAATTAAGACTGATCATCCTCTGGAATATAAGTATTTAGTAGCCAGAAATATCTCCTCTGCTTTATCAGGTCTACTACATTCTCGTAAGTTTCTAAGTGCTTTAATTGCTGAAAGAGTCTGTTAGTTTTTTGGGAGGGTTATTAGAGAATATTTCTAGTGCTTTTAGTATTGCCACGATCTCTGCAGTGAAAATGGATGTATTTTCCATGATGCTATATTCTGTTGCCATTTTCCATATTGGAATATATATTCCTATCCCCAATTTGCCATCCTCTCCCTTGGATCAATCTGTGTACACAGTAATGCTGTCTTTTGATATTTGTTGTATATATTTATTGCTGTGTTTTTAATATTTTCTATATTATTTGTTTCTCTTAAGTATTTCTGGTAGGTGGTAGTCCGTGTCTGGTTTCTTGATCTCCCAGGGTGGAATCACTGGCTTTTATTCACAACTGTTATTAATTGATGCAATTAATGTACCCCATCATGGACAATGTTATCAAGTCATGTAAGGAGAGAACAAGAAAGTATTCAGTGGGGTACTGGAAGATGAGACAGGTATGTATTTCAGAGCTGGCATTTGCTGATGATGTTGCCCTGATTGCTAAATCTCCAATCCAACTTGCAAGTCTGGAAGGAAGAGCTGGAGAAGAGAGGGATGGTCATAAGCAGCTCTAAAACAAAATCCATGGTGATATCACAAGAAGAAAGAAGACATCAGATTAAGCTGGGAGAACAGGTCCTGGAGCAGGTCGACCACTTTAAATATCTCGGAGCTATTATAGACCGAAAGGGAGGCATCAAATAAGAGTTAGCGACTCGAAAAGCAGCAGCTGGGAGACTTTTTCAGGCCATAAATCAAGGATTCCTCAGCAAGAGAGAGGTTGGTAAGAAAACAAAGATGGTTGTATACCACTCCACCTATGTCCCAGTCTTGACATATGGATGTGAGTCATGGGCAATGACTACAACCCACAAAAGCCAGATCCAAACCTCAGAAATGAGTTATCTGAGGAAGGTGATTGAAGTAACAAGAAGAGACGTGGTCAGCAACCAGACGATAGGTCAAGGCCTAAAATCCCACCCCCTGCAGACCCAAGTCGAACAGTCCCAACTAAAATGGTTTGGCCATGGCTGCAGAATGGGAGATCGGCTACCATGACAAGCATAGGAAACAAAGAGCCAGGGATCCAAACCCCCAGGACGACCCAGAGTCCTTTGGGAGGACAACATTAGACAATCTTTGAAGGACCGAGGACTAGAATGGAACTATGCTAGGAGGAAGACAGCCGATAGGATAGTCTGGCGCTCTCTCTTCCAAACCTCTACACCTCACGGTAGAAGGGGAACGACTAAGTAAGTAATGTACCCAGATGGACAATTTCCTCCATACACTTCCATCCTGTAGGGTATCTAGTGGTATTCATAGGATTGGCCTAAGTTGTTAGTTGGCATCTGGTAAAAGCTGTATGTGCTGGGTGAGACTTATCTAACATAACTCTGTTCATGTAATTTAGTCTTAACTCCTTTCTGCGTAATTCTAAGGGTAGAATTCCTAAAGCCACCTCTAAAGCTCCCATTGATGTTGATCTGATTGCACCTGCTATTGTACATAAAGCCTGATGCTGAATTCTGTCTAATTTAATCTTGTTACTGTGTGCAGCAGAGTCATATATTACACTTCCATAATCTATTTTTCCTCTAATAAAAGATTTATAAAAAATGAGCATTGTCTTAGTGCTTGCACCCCATCCATTACCTTTCAAATATCTTAATAAGTTAGTCAATTCTCTCTAATTGTCAATTTAAAGCAAAATTAATGCCAAAACCTTATTTGCTGATTTTCTTAATTATTTATTCATTTTGTACGAGCAATCTGCTCTCACTTCAGCCAGCAATAAAGCATCATCACATCTTAGGATTCTGCCTTATTCTGCTGTTGATGACACATACTATGACAGCCCGATGGAAACAGTGTTGACAGATGATTACCAACAACAATAAAAATGTGCGCTAGTGTGCTTGCTGTAAAGAAATTATATAATTTAATAAGAAAAATATATACAAGCATGAGTGTAAGTAGCATAAAAATTAACGTAATTTATGTAATTTGGATTATTATAAATTAACACCCTTCTGCACAAGTGCAAGATGGCTGACACATAGCCTACTGGATGTTTTTAAAACATATATTGCCACAATTTATAACTTCACTATGATCGTTTTGATAACCCCTTAGGTTGGAACGGGATACTTTCTTCATCGATTAAAAAAAAGGATCCTTTTTAAGATATAGGCCTAACTCGAAATCTCACAGACAGGCGGACTACCTCAACAGCTCAGTAATTTGTTATTTCCATGCACTAATAGATCAAACTTTTAGGGCAGCTTTGAATGAAAGGGATGCTAAATATTTACTTTGTTTATACTTACCGGCACGACGAAGGGCCTCAAAGTTTTGTCGCAGATTACTTAAGTGCTGCCTTTCATAATCAGTGATAGCAGTAAACTCTTCTGGGGTGAAAAATTCACTAACTGACGACGGAATGTCATCAAAATTAATCTCAGGACACTGCATAATTGAATGGAAGTTTTCATAACTCTCACTGCTGCTGCGCTGTGCCCATCTGTACGATAAGAGTGACAAGTGTTTTAACTTTAGCTGATACAGATTCAAGTATTGTAGAAATTAATGCTTATCAGCGAGAATTTATGTTAGCAAAGTGTATGTGGTTAACAAGAAAACTACTCGCAGTTTCAGCAATGGCAATAATTTGATAAGGATAGGATATACATGGCACAATTTCAGTGAAACATTGGAATCGTGCTTTTTTGCTCCGCACAGAATGTTTAGTTATAAGTTGTTTCGTAGCATTTACAGTTAGGATTAGGGTTAACCTTAACCCCAACCCTAACCCTAACCCCTGTAAAGTTATTATGTATGTATATAAGCTTTACTACGTCCTCTTCACACGCAAACATAAGTTTCACAATGCACACAGTAACGCTTGATCAGTTTACCGCCATTCAACTTTCCTAATGCTCGTACATGTGTAGTTTCGTATTTTAATGTATTCTATCCAAGGTTGCCACTCAACTTCTAGAGATAAATCCAGATTTTCTTCTTTAAAAACACAGAAATAACCCAGATTATTTTATGCCTCAAATACACGGGATATACAATGCTTACACAATCTTTTAGTGCAACTTTAGCACAAATAAGTTGTGTGCTACCAATGTTTATTTATTTCTTCCTTTTTATTTTATTTTTTATTACCAAAAATTCACAATTATATAAAAATGATCTTATTAATACCCCAAACTGCAACAGAGAGAAAATCCATAGCGACAAAATACATAGAGAAACATTATCCACGCAACACCTGGACCCATGCATACACAGATGGATCAGTAACAAATGCAACAGAAAATGGAGGTGGGGGTGTCTTTCTGACCTTAAGCGCTGGTGCAGAAAAAAGGCTGTCAGTGGCGACAGGACGATTCTCCAGCAACTTCAGAGCAGAGGCAGAGGCCTTAAAAACTGCAGCAGAGGTTATATTGACAGAAGAAAGGGCAGAGGGACAAGTTGCTTTCTTTACTGATACACAGTCAGTAATTGCAACGTTGAAAAGCCAAAATAATACAGACCTGGATGATCTCAGAGTAGTGCTCCACAAACTTTGTCAACGATTCAAAAGTGTTGTGATCCAATGAATCCCATCTCATTGTAACATCACCGGCAATGAAGAGGCTGACAGAATGGCAAAAGAAGGTTCACATTTGTCTCAGCCTGATGCAAGCATAACTTTTGAGGAGGCAAAGAGTTTTATCAGAATCAGATACAGAAACAAATGGAACGTAGAACATACAGGATGTGGTGGATTTGATGTTAATAGATGTTATCTTTCAATGTTTCTAGTGTACTGAATGAGGTCAGCTGTGAAGGTCCTTGATTATATTAAATTTTGGGTTGAGTTAACAGGGTACCTTTCTGCTACCACCTTATTGACCTCAATCAGACTTATTCTGGTCTAGTATGTATGATAGCTACATATAATGTCTAGGGTTATGCAAGTGTGTAATGTAGTGTAAGTATTACTACAAACACATTTAAATTCTATCACATATATTTATATATATACCTGTCACAAAAAGTAGGGGATATTGAATTTAAAAGTTATCCAAAGACAATGTATTTCAAATTAGTTCATTTATTTCTTCGTACAAGTAAACTTGAGCATCATAACAAGACATTTGCGGTGTAAGAAGTGTTATGGCTTTACTCACATGATTTTAGTCGCACTGGCAACCAAGGCGGGGTAGGTACTTCATTTTCACAAACATATTTCAATATTTCTAAAAACGTGTAGGGCCCCCGTTAGCCGCTAAACATGCATTGCAACGACGTCTCATACTGCAAATAAGCCTTCTGATGTTGTCTTGAGGAATTCTCTGCCACTCCTGCTGAAGGGCCTGAGCTAACTGCTGAAGATTCTGTGGAGCAGCTGGACGTTGTTGGACGCGTCTATTCAGGAGGTCCCACAAATGCTCAATAGGAGACAGGTCGGGGAACATCGGTGGCCACGGTAACGTTCGGATATGCTGCATCTGAAGATGATCTTGGACGACGCGAGCACGGTGAGGACGTGCATTGTCATCCTGGAAGATGAAATCTGGTCCATGCCGTTGAGCAAATGGCACAACGATAGGCTCGATGATGTTGTTACGGTAGTAGAGTCCTGTGATATTGATCTGGCATATGTGAAGGTCTGTCCTGTCATTCATACAGATGCCTGCCCACACCTTTACACTGCCACCTCCATAACGGTTGTGTGCAACAGTTGCAGGAGGCTGGTAACGTTTACCTCGCCGTCGCTAGACACGTATTCGACGATCATGAAAATCCAAAACGAAACGGGACTCATCAGAAAACATCACTGATGCCCACTGTTGATTGGTCCACCGATAATGACGCTGGCACCAATCCATTCTTGCTCGCCTGTGTTGTGGTGACATGGGCAAAGCTACAAACGGTCTGCGTGAGGCCAGTTGCACTTGGTGCAAACGGTTTCGTACTGTCTGAGTTGAGACCCGGATCCCAGTGGTCTGTTGAAGGTGTTGCTGAAGTTGAGTAGCATTGAGAGTCCGAGTTCTGAGGGCCTGAGTAACACGAAGTTGATCTTGGCGATGTATAGTGATTCTTGGGCGGCCAGTCCGAGGCAGATCAGCCATTGTGCGGAAATTTTGATACCTGTTCCACAGTCTGCTGACAACTGACTGTGAAACATTGAAGTTCCGAGCAACATTCACTTGCTGACTTCCGGTTTGCAACATGCCTATGCCTATCCATCTCTGCTGTTCTGTCAAACGTTCCATGACGAAGAAAAGAAATTGTATCTGTTGCAGAGTCTTTTTATACCTGCCCATGGTGAGTAGTGTTCATCAAACCCTAGATACACGCATTTTTGTGACAAAGAATAATGTGTGAACTTTACGGATGGGCCCCACCTCTGTTCTTGGGATTGGCTTACTCATCACGAGTCACCAGGTCAACATGATTTTGCACGCGAGAGTGGAGAAGAGCGAGCTCGATATGTCCATACAACCATTAAAATACGAAATCCACTCTTTTGTAAAATAATACATACCATCTTAAAATATCCTGTACTTTTTGTGACAGGTATATATATAACACAGGGTCACTACCACAACCACAAACAAACTGACACTCTATTATACAACTTATGGAAGTCTGTGGCTGATTACAATTTATTTGCCCTGTGATTCAAATATGAGTCCACTGGTAACTAATGGTGGGGGTGGTGTGTTTGCATCATTCCCCCTCTTTATATTTGTATCTTGTGAAAAAGTTATTAAATAATCCAAGATTTTATGTCTTTGTTAATAAAGTCAGTGGATGACCGTTGTAGTGCCGACACATAGGCACTTATCTGTAGGTTGATGGTAGATATGATGCTGACAATTTCCTTTCGTTCACTCGAATGACCAGACTGACACAGTCCCTGGTGTAGAATAGTATAGTAGACCGCTTGGTCCAGAAACGTTTCACTTCTCTCTCTCTATCTCTCTAGTAAAATCACCAGGGTCCTGGTACTATTGTAGCACCAGAACAAAAAACCCACAATTCAAAGAAATATCACAAACATACGTTGACTGGCATTAGCATTAAGGTAAGTTTAGCTTTGCCCCAGTCCAGACTGCCAAGAATTATTATTTCACTCTAGGCACTGCTGTTCTCAACGCAGCTTGCTTTCAAAAACTTCTGTATCAACTAGCGACAAGCCTTTGCTTGCTTTTGCCAATATTATCAGACCGGCCTAATCAGCGAGGGTCTAGCTTTTTTAATTCAAAATTAAAAAAACAAAAGCCAAACTCCAAACTTCTAGGAGTGAGTCTTCAAATATATTTAGCTTTTTTGCCTAACCAATACTCTCCTTCCTATACTCTTCTATCAACCAATCGGATTTGAATCACTCTAATGCCTCTTTTTTAAACTTGCGTCTCCAACTAATGTAATGGATAAATGAGCAAAAACAACAGTCTTAGCGTTCGTAGACATATAGTATTATTTCAATATCTTGGCTAATAATTAGACTACCATATATTTTACTACATATTATCGCTCAGGGGATCCTAAGCTATCTTTATATTTGATTTTTATGGCCCTAATATTTGTCGTTTAGATTTTCAGTTTTGTCACTGTTAATCGTCAATTTCATTTTTTTTTCAAATGTCGGCCCATCTTTTTCCCCTCCCTCTCATTTTTTTTTCCATTCAAATAACTAACTTGTTGGGTTACGTCAGAAATACACTACTCGGCGAGAATTGAAAAACTGTCTGTGTGGTTTTTATATATTCTGATTTGCCAGCAGAGAGGTTATAGTATTAGTCCGCGTGCAGAGCGAAGAGGGGTTTTTGCCAAGCGTTGGTAGTATTGGCGTTAATTATTACAGTCGTTTCGTTTCGTTCATTGCTACTGGAAAATGTCGAGTTACTACTAAATTTTTTTGAGCGTTATTAAGTTAAATATTACGTTAATTCGACGGTAGGTTGGTGTCACAGTTTCGGCAGAATCGCGTAATTGTGTAATGTCTCATAACCGAAATTACTAAGAAAGCAGTGTTAGGTTAGATTTTACAGCGGGATCGTTTTTATATAGCATTTCCTCCCACTGCACAAAAGGCAGCGCTTTATTGGCGTAGAGACGACTTTAAGCAGACAATTACGGTCGGGATTTATTTATTATCATAGGACCAAAATCTTACTGAATTTAGCGATTATCTCACAGAATTCGCTACACAGGTCACACACAGAATGATGCTTACTACCAGCTCCACAGAAGAGAACAAGTGGTAATCTTCAGACTCCGCACTGGTCACAACAGATTGAGATACCATCTATTCAACAAGCTAAAGATAGAAACTACCGATCAGTGTAACTGTGGCACTGATAAAATGACTGCTGAACATCTGCTTCAAAGTTGCTCCTTATTTGTGGTACAGAGAAAGTGCATGTGACCAACGAGTAGTAGGGAATGGCGGAAACGATTATTATTCATGAGGAGCGCAGGCGGAGCGGCAGGAGGAGCATGACTTTTTATATAAGGAAAATCAGGAGGAGCGGCAGGAGGAGCAAGATGGCGGACTTGAGCTAACAAGGGGAGGTTATTTTTAGACTTTTAGATAACAAGAAGAGGAGGGGCAAGATGGCGGACTTGAGATAACAAGAAGAGGAGGGGACAAGATGGCGGATTTTTATATATTATTACTGTTGTTGTTATTAGTATAGCCAACTTAGGTAGTGGTTGTGTTAGACAAACAAGAAGTCGTTGAGACTTTTATATATTTTTAGATAATAGGGAGACAATAGGAAGATATATATATTTACATAACAAGAAGACGATATGTATACGAACAGTTAGACATATATATTTTACAACAGTTATACAAACAGTTATTTTACAACAGTTATACAAACAGTTAGACGAACATTTAGACAAACAATTAGACGATATAGGTAACAAAAAAGCGTTTTAGTTAATATAGTTTTTATTTTATATTCAATAGTGTTTGTGTAGTATCAAAAACATATAAGAGTACATATATAGTATTTTTTAACGTAATACATTGTACAGTAATTTTTTAGCAAATGTAAAATAATTATATATGAAAGACAGTATTTTTTATCATTATCAAACATTGATATTTTCCCATATGAATGTACAATAATACATATATATATAGGAAGGTTGTATGTATATCACAGTTTGTTTTTTAATACAATATTTACAATAAAAATATCACAGCTGCACGCCAGACCTTGAGGGGAGTCGTCACATTGTCGTCACGTCGTAAGAAATAGAGGTGTTGTGTATGCGAACAGACAGTTTAAATGTTGAGGGGTGATGTGGTGACGTTGTCGGGATGTACCTGTCGTTTTATGTAAAGAAAGATAGGGCGTTTGCGGTGTTGTTCATATGTTGTAGATGGAGGATTTGTGTGCCGGAACCCGATATTTTTTCCCACCCTGTGCCTGTTGTGTGTTGAGGACGTCTAAGAAAGTGTATGTGTTTGTCTACTTGTGTTGTAGGTGTTTGTTCAAGCCTTTGGTGGTGGTTTTGTCGTAGTGTCATCGCTCCAAAAAAAAGTAATATGTCTTGCTTCAGAGGGAAAACCATCCTCTGCCTTCCGTATTCTAAAGTTTAAAAAGGCGGTGGTCCGCTTGTCGAATAATTATATTTGTTCGCGGGGGGGCCCTATTTCTGACCAAAGGGCGCGCGTTTTTACCCTCGTAGTATACAAAATCGGGTCTATGGTCGGACATACTTCGGCGGGGGGGGAACCACTGGTTGGTTGGAGCTATAAAATTCGCGTCGCAAACGGGCTTAACAACGTCCGCTAAAGTTGTCATGAACTAAGGGCCAAGTAAAGGCTGTCTGTGTCCGTCTCGCACAATCTGAAAGTATGACCTATCTACAATATTTAATCTAAAACAGTCGTAAGTAAAATTCTAACATGCGTAATTTAGCGTTATAGGTACACGAAAATTCTATCTGAACGGGTGATTTGGTCCCACCCAACATATCGTCTGTTTTCAGTTTTCTATACGTGAAAAATCTCGTCCGTCCCTAACGTCATTTTCCTAAAGCGGGGAGAGCTTATTTGGTGAGAGGTACCTTCGCCCATCGTGTTCGAGACATTCACATGCTTCGCCTTTTTGGTTAATGTCTTGCCGTAGGCCGCATTATCCTAGCAGTTTCATGGTCCTCGCTGGGTAATGGCCGTAGGCAGGATCAGTTATCACCCTGTCGACTGCGCGTTCGAAACAGTGTCCCCAAACTGCTTGTGAAAAACACCGTCACGGGGTGTATGTATTACTCAAGCACCTGGTAGATATAGGTGGACTTCTAAACCTTTGGTTAGGTACCAGAGAGAGCAGAGGTGTTGTCTGGAGAATTCTTTTTGCCCACGTAACTCCCGATCACGTTCGTCTGGGGGTAGTCAGTGATAGTTTATGTTTTTCGGCGTATTCCCGCATGGAAAGGCCCAATATTTTCCCTCGTGACGTCAACATTCTTAAAAATGGGAGTCAATCTAAGAGAAATGGTTCTTTTAAAGAGTCGGGGAAACTGTATGTCACACTCGACTAGCCAAACAAGTCTCGAGCCAGCACCGAGGCGAGATATATTTCCTTTTGTCCGGGGAAGTAAAAGAGGACTGTGGTGTATGATAGTTTGGAGAAGGAAAAATATGATAGAGTTCAGAAAGAGTACGGAAAAAGTATAGAAAGAGATTAGAATTGAATAGAAAAGCCATTAAGGATAAAGAAAGTGGATGAACGAAAGGTTGCATATGGCCCGTAAGGAAAAAGGGACTTAGAAAAAAAATTATTTGCGTAAATCTCAGCCAATGGATTCTTGTCATTGGGTTACACGTCAGTCCGGCGGTTATTTAACAGTTAGGGTGGATGTTCATTAGGCACATGCGAACTGTTTGTAGTGGGGTTCGTAATTTTATTATTCTCGTTTCACGTTCTAGTTTTAGGACGCTTAAGGTAAAATTTCAGATCTTCAACGCCATTTCACGTCCGTCTAGACTGGGTTTTTGAGACTACGGGGGTTGGATGTGTATAGACTTCTTCGCGGCAAATAGTGCCGAGCACTGCACGGTAAATTTGTGGAGTTGTGGTGAATGAAGAAATCATCCTGAGGAATGAAATAAGGGAAATGTAAAATGGGCGTCTTCGTCTTGTGATTATGCTTGCTAATAGAGTGCATGTAGGCGAATATTTAGCTAATTTTAATGGCTTTAAGCGCGTTATGTTTCGACTGGTGCGCGTTTCTTTTAGCATTGTTCGTGGTTATTGTTTAGATTGCGTATGCGGTGCAACGGGAGCTCGTCGCGACGTGGTGCGTTTTGGCACAAGTGTTTGTGTAAATCTTATCTCCGCGGCCGTGCAATCCTCCTTGAAAACATGACGTTGTTTTGATAGGTTGTGAATAAGTTGCCTTTGATAAGTGTGACACCGGGCACGGTGATGGCATGGCTTTAACTGGTCTACACCTGGTGTGCTGTGTTACAACAGTATTTAAATATGAGCATAGTATGGCGCGTTGCCTAGAAGATTAAGGAAAGTACCATTCGTGGTTTATTGTTGTACACGTAAGTAAGGTTGAGTTCGTGGTCTTGTGGTTCTCGGCCCACTCCTTCTGGCACTCGGCGTCGTACTCATCGGCGGAATAGTTAGTGTTTTTAAGTTTGGAAAAAAAATGCCTCCGAGTGGGGGTAGCCGTCTCATCTAATTTGCTAAAATCTGTTATGTACTCTAACAAAAATATCTTGGTTTCTTTACCCTTGTACGCCACGGAAATTTGCATAGTAAAACGGGGGATAGTAATTGGATATATCTAAAAACTTTAAGTCGCTAGTGGCAATACAATAAAATTAATATTTCGCTTGACTAAAATTTGAGTCTTCCATTGAAATATCGGTGAGATACGGTTTGATTCCGTTCACGTCATACTTGCCTAAATTGAAACTAAAACGGTGGTAGCTGCCCAAATAACCTTAATCTAACAAGGGAGCCCGTCTGAATTTACCGATAGTTCTAAAGCCTGGTGTTGAATGCAAAAATCATCAACACTATGCACGCAGAATCTCATAAGAGGACGCGGCAATTATTGAGCAGTATGGGTCAAGCCATCCTTGATTGGACCAAGAACTCTCGTGTGGATCAGATTCCTATGTGTTAAATACATACACGGGGGCTTCAAAACAGGGGACGGTTTGAGAATCTCACGCTCACTAGAACACGGACAGGGGGCACGTGTTTGGCTGGGTACGGTGAGTATAAGGCCGACATTTACCACTGGGCACATACAAGTGTTCTCAAAAAAAAACAGACATCATAGTCAAATGTTGGCGGCGATAACGGGAAGTACGAATTTTGTTGTCTACATTTATCCCTCCTCCTCGATTATGTCCCAATGTCTCTGGGATATATACACACACCTCTAAATGTTTCTCTTCGCTTAGAGGCCGGTACAGCGCTTTTTTTTTTTCATGGCGCACCAGTCGTAATACTCCTTGCCACAACTTACCGCAATCGGGACACGAAAAAGAGTTATGTCCTATCGTATATCTGTTATGTACATAAGTGGTTCTTAAACATTAAATGACGCAAGGATCGGAAAAAGTGTCGCTACCTCTATGTGTGGGGGTCGGGTTGCCGCGTCGTTAAACTCAAAAAACGTCATATTTATGTTAAAACATTTTTCTAATTTGGGGCATATCGATTAAACTACCCCGGGGAAATGACGAGGGACTAAAGTCTGCTGTGTTTGCCACTTGTTTGACTAGCGGCGCGTGCTTTTTCTAAGTTTTGTAATGGCACCACCCTAAAACGGCATTGACATCTAAAAAGCAAAGTTATCACGTATGGTTTGAGCTTTGAGTCTGTTGTAGTGTTGATGGATGAGGTGATTGTCCATATGATATGAGGGAATGTATAGTATGCAGCAGCCGAGGTAGGAAAGTCTGATTTGGATATGGGGGTGAAGTAACGGGGTCGCTAGGATGGCTTCGACAAAGTATTTTGTGTTTGGTCTGTTTAACTGTGTTGTTGTGTGACAATTTGCTGTCGTGTAACTGTGAGAGAAATGCTTTGAATTCTGTAAATGGGTCCCCTGGGGGGGGGGGGTTGTGGGTGATCTAAGAGGGTGGTTTTTTTTTGTGGGAAAGATTGAAAAAACGGAGGTCCTTTGTAATCTCTATGCCTCAGATATGTGAAAACTGTAGTTTGGTGAATTTTTGTTTCTAATTTTTTTTGTTTTTTGAAGACAGAGCAAGTTTTGTTTTGTTTGGTCCAGTCATTTTGTTTTTTGTTGGTCTGTGGAAAAAGTGAGTGAGTAAAATATTTATTGGTTTATTTGCGTGATGTTTTAATAGCTTGCAGTTGTAAAGTAGACTTTGTCGTATGTCATCTGTAAGTCATCTATAGAGTCTTTCTTCAGTAGGTAGGGGGAGCTTGTCTGTTAAATGGTGAGTGTATGAGTTTGTTTGTCTGGTCATCTGCGCTTGTATTGGAATCTGTTTTGCAGTGTTTAAAGAGGGGTTTAGTAGGTTGGTTAGTGATAGTGGTAGTGTGGCGGTCTGATGTCGTGGGGGGGTGGTTGTTGTGACTCGTTGTTCGGTTTGGGGCCTGGGGGAGAAGGGTTATGTGTGGTTTGGTGTTTTTGAGGAAAGATAATTTCCTTTTGTGGTCCCTGGTTGGTTGAAGGTATGGGTGTGTGGGGCGTCGATGGTTTGGTTGGTTTAATGGTGGGTGGTCGATGTTGTTGTCTTGGTGTGTTTATGCTTGGGGGGTCTGGGCACGGGTATGGGAGGGGGATTTTTTGGTTAGGGGTGGGGTTTTGTAGTGGGTTGGGGGGGTGTGGGGGGGTGGGGGGGGGGTATCACCGGGTGAATTTTTTTTGCACACGGGGGCACAATCCAATAGCACTCGTAGCTGTTTGTATGTTATTTATGTGTGTGTTAAACAGGTCAGAGGCGCGGATAAATGGTCTGCCACAGCGAGGACACAAATTGTTCTTTACCGGTGTGCAGTGGTGGTACCGCTGGTGGTGTCTATATTGAATCTTCGTGCTGTGGTGGTCCCCACTGATTTGTCTATAACAACAGCACCCGCCGTTGCAGTGAGGTGGGTCCCCACTGATGTGTGTGGGTGGGGGGCGGCCGGCGCGGTAGGCGGGGGGGGAGGGGGGGCGGGTGGGGGGGGGGGGGGGCAGGGGTAGGGGCTTCCATCGTGGGGGATCTCGGGGACGCTTAGGGCCATGAAAAGACATCAATAGTTGTTAGAGTACATCGGGTTGGTAAATGTTTTGAGGACAGACACGACAGGGGTGTGTCGGGTTCAGATGTACTGTCGCATATGTCTGTTAGGTTTGCTTGACGAGTAAAAGATTTATAGCTTGTCCACAAGTTCTTGTTTTGAATGAAGGACATCAGTGAAGTAGAAAGAAACACATTATCTACATATAAATTAAATAACAAACAACATACATGTACAATCAGTTAAAAGATAGAGAGAGAGAGAGAAAGAGTGAGAAAGAATATACACAGTCTTATATATAACAATCCTTTAACAATATATCTATCTCGAGATACCGAGGGAGCGCTATATGATATATCTAGTAGTCTTAATTAGATAGAGATTTCTAATAGATATATGGTAGATCTATATATATTATCTATAGTCTATCTATATCTCTATATTTATATAATTCTCTATCTCTCTCTCTATCTCTTCTCTATATGCTTATATATCCTCCTCTCTATCTATATTTTATTTCTTCTCTATCTTTCTAGAGTCTATCTATATTCTTCTATTCTATTATCTATGTGATATATCTATCTTATCTTATATGTTTAAATGATTATCTCTCTCTCCTATTATCTATATATCTATCATTTCTCTCTTCCTCTACTCTTCTCTATATTTCTCTCATTCTCTCTATCTT
>JAMPIV010010125.1:0-16612 GCA_024509875.1 Oreohelix idahoensis | reverse complement strand
GATATTTGCCCCCCCCCCCCCTGTTGGGTTGACGCAACGTGCGGGATGGGTTGGGTTTGCCCCCCCCCCTGGTTGGTTGTGTTATGGGATTGAGAATCGAGGGGCCCCCCCCCCCCACCCCCCCCCTCCCCCCCCCCCCCCAATGGACACGTTAATGAATAATTTATGCTTGATGATTGTCAAGAAATATCCGTGGGGCGTGTGATTTAACCTCTCCTTAAATTCAATGGAATGACAGAATGAACGGTAGATAAACTGTCCACCATATTAAATCACGCAAACTGTTGGACCATCTGCGTGGAAAAGTTGCAGGTGACAAAAAAATCCCGTTGGACGGAAACGAGTACCACGAATATTCGGGGCACTGATTGCTATGCGAAGGGGTCGTTACGAAGGGTCGTACCATATCATCCAACCACTTCAGGGTACACGATGTTATGAGAGGTTCTTACCATCATCAAACAAATTCAGGGACGGCTGAGTTGTCTGTCACAGTTAGGACAATGAAAAATTCGATATACATTGTATATATTCGCATTTTACGTCGTTTTGAACAGGAACACTATACGTATACTTCCACGAACCTTCTCTTTCTCCATTCTGTATTTAAATTCATAACTACTATACTACTGTATATAAAATGTTAAAAACCTCAGGTCTAAAACAGCTAGTCACACAGAAGCAAGCAGGAACTTCAGAGTACAGTTGCAGCAACTTCAAGTGCTAAGGCCCATGTTCTCCTCATCATTTTCACCTCTGTCTCCAACTCTCTTCTCCATGTACTTCTTGGCCTTCCTCTGCCTCTCTTGCCCTGGGGGTTCCAGAACAAGGACTGCCTTGTAATGCTATCAACAGGTTTCCTCAGTGTGTGTCCTATCCATCGCCATCGTCTTCTTCTCATCTCTTGTTCCACTGGCACTTGTCTAGTTCTTGTCATCAGTTCCACGTTGGTAACCCTGTCATACCATTTTAATCCCTCTATTCTACGCAAGCACCCATTTATGAAAGTCTGTAGCTTTTTGGTTGTTGTCTTTGTTGTTCTCCATGTCTCCGAGCCATACAATAGGACTGACTTCACATTTGAGTTGAAGATTCTTATTTTCGTGTTGGATCCTATTTCTCTTGATCTCCATATATTTCCCAATGCAATGAAAGCTCCTCTTGCCTTTTGTATTCTTATTTTGATATCGCTGTCTGTCCCTCCAACCCTATCTATATTACTGCCAAGATATGTGTATGATTCTACATCTTGTATTGGTCTTTCCTCAAGTTCAACCCTGTTATCATTACCTGCATTTATTCTCATTATTTTTGTCTTTTCCCTGTGTATTTTCAGACCCAATTGCTGTTACCTCTCATCGAGTATTTTCAATTTGTTAAATTATTACTGTAATACAGTTTAGGAGTGTACAATAAATTATACTGTATGACAGTTTAGTGCACAATAAATTAATACTGTATTACAGGTTAGTGTACAATAAATTATACTTTATTGCAGATTTAGTGTACAATAAAATAAAGTGGAGTTGGTATTCATATGCCAGTATAGTTCCATATGAATTCGAGTTTTTTCTAGTTGATCTGTATCATCCTAAATAAATACATTATTTCATTGATAAAATCTTTGTCTGATATACGTCGTTTCGTTATAAGTCGTTCTTTTTTAGGAACATAACTACAAAGTATATCGAGGGACCCCCTGGAAATTACATTGATATTAATAAAAGCGGTAACAATCCGCTTTAAATATGTGGATAGATTTACAAAAACCAGTTCTTCTTCAGGAGGCCCTCAGAGTATCCTGAGATGCAAGAAGTAGACCAAGCAACGGAGTAAGAGAGAACTGGTAAGAAGTATAAAAATGATGAGTAATAGGTGGGTTTAAGTAGAGCTACGGGCTCATGGCACGGGACAGGAAGACTTGACATGGGTTATTGAAGGCCCAGGCTAGTGTGGAAGGGTAAGGGGTTATTGTACTGGAATTATTGAAACCACCAGTTTTGTTAGTTTATTTTCCACATCAGCATAGAATAATGCTGAAAAAGACTTAAGCCCCAGGGACACTCCTGGATGGACATAAATATTATACGTATTGACGAGATGAATGAAGGTGTTTGATTGTGGTGAAATTACAGTGATGCTAAACGTTAAAATTCCAACTCCCCATTTATAAAGATAACAGGTAAAAATAACATGTAGGCGTTAATAATATTGGTAAGATACACTGGATACATTCTTCGCCCACGCCAAGGGCCGTTTTTTTTTTTTTCTAAATAGCGCCATTGAAAAATAACTAGTTATAACATGCAGGAACTAATGCCTATCCTTTGACGGGTAGAAAACGGAGATAAAGGAAAAAAAATGTGGCCGGGTCTGAACACGTGTTTAAATCTAAAGGCTAAAAGAACGCACAATTTGTAGTTTTTTAAAAGGAAAAAATATTACGCCACTAGTTGAACAACAATGTAAGGGATATTGGACGAAAAAACGACTTAGCTCTTGTCAGAAACAGACGTATCGTGGACGTTCTACGATTAATTAGGGCGTTTTAGTTTGAATATCGCAGCTGCAAACGCCGTGAACCGAAGGTACAAAAACAAATGTCAAAACTAAACCTTGAAAAAGGTATGTTTTTCTTAATAATAAGTTTAGGAGAATAAAAACTAGCTAGTTTGATAGCCCATCTTTCCCTAGATGAAAATAAAAAACTTTTATTTACACGAGACGGACAGATAACACAGGAGATATTGAACGAAAGAACTGGCTATTGTTCAATACAGACTAGCCGTGACAGTTATTTGTGCATCACTTCTCACAAAATTCCACTTTTGACGCGTCCGCTGATTGGACGGAAGCGTTCATATTTATGGAAAAAAAAGTGAGGAAGTGCCATTTTGTTGAAGGGACTGTCATAGACACAGGTTTCATTATGCTAGACGGAGTTATTTCCAGGAGTATTATATATTACTTTCAGGTGGGGACGCAATTGTATAGCCAGCAGCTAAAGGTTGCGAGGTTTAGCTCGTACATACCGGTACCTGTGTTTCAATTTTGAATATTGTGAGTTTTCTGGGTTGGCACTAACGCTAGTGCCAGATGGCTTTGAAGAGGTCCAAGAATGGATGATTAAGAAGAAGCCTACCCATTTTTTACTCTGCAGCAACTGTGAGGAGTGGGCCACTGGAAGTTTTACTACATCGTCAAGGCCAGATAAGTTTGAAAAACCTGGGCCTGGCTGTGGATTCATCAAAACTTTTCCACAGTAAATAATATATAAAACAAAATCCTGGTGTAATAAAATCTATAATCTCAGTTCATATTTCAAAGACAATGACTATTGTAAACAGAGATTGGGTATGATGACACCACCCCGACTAGACATCCAGTGTGCTAGTTTTCCAAAGACAATGTAGTTAGTATTAATATTAAAACAATGTAACGGATATATCTATTGTACAAAATTTTCATTTTGATTATTCAATATATATATGCAGCCTTTTATTGAAAATAACATATTGTTTTCATACGTCTTGACCAACGAAGACAATTTGGTTCAGGACTAAATAAATTCTCAAAAAATTGTCAAAAAATTTAAATTTCTAAAGCCAGTGTTAGTTATTTTGATCATAGAGCTTATTATTTTTATTTAAGACTTAGTGGTTTACATGTGTGTGTCCGTGTATATAATTACCTACACATCACAATTTTCCTTAACCCTAGGACATTAAACGTAGCTAACGTACATAATAGCAGAATATTAGTCTGTTTTGAGGTCATAAGTGGTAAGCAGAAAGGCATTCTGTAAACTCACATAAAATGATTATCTTCAGGAGCCTTCACAGCCTGAACCACCTCATCCAGTACACTAGGTAACATAGGCAACCACTCAATAATCAAAACCAAAAACCACTACAAATATTGGGTGGCTCGTCGGGATTTATATTTACCGCAAAAGATATTTAGGGTCTCCTGGTCCGGGAATTAAAACTATTGGGAGGATAAGTTGTATAAATTTAATAACAGTGTCCCTAAAAATTTAAAAAGTGGAAAGTAAAAGTTGATGAATCTTCACAGCCAGTGGTAATTATTAATTTAATTATAATATTCCTTAGGTAATTAGATTTTGTAATTTCCTTAGTCATTGTTAAAATGTGTGATATTGTAGTATGGCAGAATCTAGCCAAATTCAGATCGGCTGCTGTGCTGACGGCTAAGGAAATGAACATGGATGGTCAGGTTTTAATCCAGTATGTAACTTCAGAATGTGACAAGTATATGGAATGGGAAGATAGGAGGTTAGCTGAAGAGAAGAGGTTACAAATTGAGGCTGATAAAGAACTTAAGAGGCTGCAGATTGAGGCTGACAAAGAGGCTAAGGCATTGGAATACAGATAGGGAGATTTAAAAGGCTGCCCAATTAGAAGAAAAAAAGGCTGAAAGGAAGCAGAGGAAAAGAAGAGTAGGCTACAGAAAGAGATTAGGAAAGAGATTGACTACCGAAAGGGAGGCAGAAAAAAGAGCATTGACAAAGGGAAGCAGAAGATTTAGAAGATTGCAAAGGGAGACACGAAAATTACGAACTAAGGGAGTTGGAAATTACAAGGCCAGGCTCCTGAAAATGGTGCCAGCCCTTTTGCCTCAGATGCTACGCCCAGTCTGGGAGCCTCAAACTCAGCTATGGGGTTTCATTTAGACCATTTTGTTGAAAAAGACGATGACATAGAGGGGTACCTAGGACGTTTTGAGTTATTAGCTACTACATATGGGTTAGAGAGAGAGAGAGGTGGAGTTTAAAGCTATCACAGGGACTGAGAGGTACTTCTTACGAAGTCTTCGCAAAAATGAATAGAGACGACCAAGACAATTATGACATGCTAAAGCAGGCCTTGCTATTGAGATATGAAAAGAATGGTGAATTTTATCGTAAGAAGTTTAGAAATGCCAAACTTTTGTCTGGGGAGACATACCACCAATTCTCTGCCAGACTGGAAACCTATTTGGAGAAATGGACTGCTCTGGGGAAGACCCAAGATCTCAAAGAAATGATCATGATAGAGCAATTAAGAGAGTCCATGGCTCCAGACCTGAGAAAATTTCTCATGGAACAAGGTGCAGAGAGGTTGGGGGAGGTTTTGAATGTCGCTGAGAGGTATCAAGCAGCCCAGGCAGAGGTAGTTGGCTCTAAAAAGAAACATATAGAAAATTTTAAAGCCCCACAGCACTTTAATAAATTTGATACCAGAGAACAAGGTAATAAAGGTAGGACAAACTTTGATAGGCCACGAAATGATTATCGTGATAGAACCTCACAGTTCAATGAAAAAAAATACAATGAAAGAAAACCTTTTAACTAAGGAAAGAGATGGTGCAAATGGTGTAAAAAAGACAACCATAACACCGAATTTTAAAAAAAGGAAACCTTCAAACATTGCGGCAATGAAATCGGGGAACCAGAGATTAAAGGTTAATCCTAATGGACAGCAGGAACCTTATCACCCCCCAGTTTGTGAGGATGTTATTTGTAATGGGGTCACCATAAGGTGCCTATATGATACAGGTTTGGATTATGATTCAGTTGTGAAGGCTAGCCTAGTGGACCCAAGTCAGTATACCACCGAAACAGTGGAAATACAAGGGGCGACTAAGGACATACCACTCATGACACTTCCCATCGCAAGGATAACGGTGAAAACTCGCTATGTGGAAGGAGAAATCAGAGCAGCAGTGATAGATGAACCAATCTACCCTCTGATATTGGGGTGTAGATACGTCTTCTTGGGGAATCCCGAGAGACCTGTGATCATGGCGACAGTGCAGACCAGCTCACAGTCAAAGGAGGAAGAAGGTGAACCTATAAATGCTCATCCAGAAGAGATGAGGAAGGCGCAGGCTGAGGATAGGACACTCAAGCCAAGTTTTAAAAAATTGCCCAAATGCCACACACCTCCAAGCAAGGGAGAGTATTTTATGAAGAACAAATTGCTATACAGGAAGGCCGGAACTGGAACAAATGGTCACAACCAGCTGGTTCTTCCCACTTCATATAGGGAGAAAGTGATGGAACTAGGGCATGCGATTCCCTTCAGTGGTCACATGGGGATCAGCGCCACAGGACAGCATATAGCTTGTCATTACTTCTGGCCAGGGATAACGGAAGATATAAAAAGATATGTCAAATCCTGTCCAGAATGTCAAAGGGTAGCTCCAAAGCATTGGACTGCTCCTGCAACTCTAGGGGAAATGCCCATAGTGGGAACACCTTTTGAGAGGGTTGCAGTGGATATTGTGGGACCTCTCACTCGGACCAAGAGGAGGAACAGTTACATCCTTACTCTGGTGGACACTTGTTCTATGTGGGGAGAGGCGGTAGCCCTGCCATCAATTGATTCGAAACATGTGGCAGAGGCACTACTTACAATATTCACAAGATTAGGATTCCCGCATCAAATCTTGACTGATAATGGCTCACAGTTCAAGGGGAAACTAACGGAAGAAGTTTTTAAGCTATTTCAAGCCAGACACTTTCATTGTAGTCCGTACCATCCACAAAGGAACGGCCAGGTAGAGAGGTTCAATGGGACTCTCATTTCTATCCCGAGGAAGCTGGCACATGAGAAACCTGATATGTGGGATCAATTTCTGCCCGCTGCGTTGTTTGCGTATCGGGAAGTACCACATAGTTCAACCGGGATGGCACCCGCAACCCTGTTATTTGGGAGACCAATAAAAGGTCCATTAGAAGCATTGTTAAGGACCTGGACAGATGAGCAAGCAGAAGAGACTGCTACCTCATCATACCAATATGTGAACGAGCTGACCACTCGTCTGAAAGCTGGATGGAAACTGGCAAATGATAATTTGAGACAAGCCAGGAAGAAACATGCAGCTTATTTTAATAGGAAAGCAAAGGACAGAGAATTAGCTGTGGGAGAGAAAGTGCTTCTTCTACTACCCGGCAGCCAGAATAAGTTGCAAATTGGAAGGCAAGGTCCATATACGGTTCTAGAGAAGGTGTCTAGAACAAACTATAAAATTGACAACAGGGGGAAGGCGGAAAGAGATCATGTGGACCTTTTAAAGAAGTATCTGGACAGACCAATCCAGGAAAGGACCCCCTTACTGACCGTGGCGATCGAAACTGAAAATGAATAAAGAAACCACTCACCTCACATTGAATACCCATTACACCCCTGTGAGACAGCCGCACAGGTATAAGTAAGTAAGCTCACTGACTAAAAATCAGGAGAGGAGAGAGTTCAACAGGTTCTGGACGAAAATACGATGTGTTAACAGATAAACCAGGCATACTAATTTGCTACAAGTATGACATGAAGCTGGTAGACTCAACCTAATCTGTATGAGAGCCTATTCTGTTCCAGATTATTTGTTGAAAAAAAGGGATTTATATTCTCACAGTGAGATCTTCTTTTAGCACCAGTGTAGTTTTGTTTAGGAAACCGTTCTGTGGAACCTACATAGACTGTGCATAGATTAAAGGAAACTGAAATGCAATCACCAGCAATGTCGGTGCAGATTTCCTCAGTAGGCACCCTGTGATCAAATTTAGAGTAGTTGAGGCAGGCGTGAGGAGTTTCATTTTATCTATGTGTATCACTGGTTTTGGCACTTACATTAGTGCATGTTCTCAGGTGGGGAGATGTGTAGTGAAATTAAAGTGATGCAACGTTTAAAATTCCTCCATTTTATAAAGATAAAACAGGTAAAATAAACATGTAGGGAAAAAAAAATAGGTAGGATACGCTGATACATTCGCGCCCAGGCCCGCGTTTTCTAGGGCCATTGAAAACCAACAAGTTAGAACATGCAGACTACCCGCCTATCCTTTTAGACGGGGGTAGAAACGGAGATAAAAGGAAAAAAATGTGGCGGGCTGAACACGTTGTTTAAATCTAAAGTCTAGGCTAGAAGACGCAATTTGTAGTTTTAAAGAAAAAAATTACGCCACTAGTTGACTCAATGTAAGGAATTGGACGAAAAAACGACCTTAGCTCTTGTCAGAAACAGACGTATCTTGGACGTTCTACGGTAATTAGTCGTTTTAGTTTGAATATAGCGGCAAACGCCGTGAACGAAGGTACAAAAAACAAATTTCAAAACTAACCTTGAAAAAAGTAGGTTTTATTTCTTAATAATAAGTTTAGGAGAATAAAAACTAGCTAGGTTTGATAGCCCATCATTCCCTGAGAAATAAAAATAATTTTAATTACACAGACGGACCAGATAAACACGGAAGATATTGACGAAAAGACTGTTTGTTCTAATACAGACTAGCCGACCAGTTTATTTGTGCATACTTCTCACAAAATTCAGCTTTTGACGGCCGTCCTCTGAAGCCTAACGCAGAAAATATCCAACTGGCATTTGGACAAGGGGCAATCCAGGGGAGGGTAGAAGCCTAAAAATAACTTAGCATAGAAATCGTATAAGTAAGTGGGGAAAAAATTTGTGTAGTTTTTTTTTTTTTTTGTAGTTTTTGTCTAAAACTAAGGGTAATTTTGGGAAAAAAATAACCAAGTTCGGTCGACGGACAGGGACCGACATAAAATCTATTACAACACTAGACAGAACATGGACCTAAATTGGACATTGTAGTTTAAAATTATTTGAACGGTAGAGGGGAAGTCCGCTGATATGGACGGAAGCGCGTTCATATTATAGAAAAACAATGTAGAGGCAAGTGCCATTTTGTTGAAGACTGTCCATAGACACCTGTTCATTAATGCTAGAAGATGTTATTTTCCAGGAGATATTATATATTAATCAGTGGGACCCGCCCATAGTCTAGCCAGCAGCACTCAGCTGAGTTTTGCTAGTACAACACGTATACTGTGTTTTATCAATTTTTGAATTGTGAGTTTCTGGTCTGGCACTGCGCTTAGTTGCCAGATGCTTTGAAGAGGTCCAAGGAGTGGATGATTAGAATGCCTACCATTTTACTCCAGCAACTGTGAGGAGTGGGCAACTGGAATTCTTTACTGAAGCGTCACAGGCCAGATGAGTTGAAAATCCTGGCAGTGCTGTGGATTCATCAGAATTTTTGTTCCATCAGTAAATAAATATTTATAACAAAATCCTGGTGTATTAAAAAACTATACCTCAGTTCCATATATTCAAAGACAATGACTATTGTAAACAGAGAGATCGGGTATGATGACACCAACCCCGACTAGACATCCCAGTGCTAGTTTTCCAAAGACAATGTAGTTAGTGTGGTAATATTAACCCAATGTAACGATATATCTATGTACAAAAATTTTCATTTTTGATTATTCAATATACATAATGCACTTTTATTGAAAAAAATACATATTGTTTCATACGTCCCGACCAGAAGACAATTTGGTTCAGGACTAAATAAATTCTCAAAAAATTGTAAAAAATTTAAATTCTAAAGCCAGTGTTAGTTGATTTGAAGTCATAGAGCTTATTGATTATTAGACTTTTTTTTTAGTGTTTACATGTCTCTGTCCGTGTATATAATTACCTACACATCACATTTCCTTACCCTAGACATTAAACGTAGCTAACATACATAATAGCAGAATAAGTCTGTTTGAGGTCATAAGTGGTAGCAGAAAGGCATTCTGTAACTCACATAAACTGTTATCTTCAGGAGCCTTCACAGCTGACCTCATCCAGTACACTAGGTAACATAGCAACCACGCAATAACATCAAAAACCACTACATTGGATTATTGTCTTCTTAATGAACAAAGCCAATGGAAAGAACTGCAGCTGTGATCCAATTAGGAATTTAGGACGCCTGCACCAAGCAGTCATATACTTTGCAGTGCTGGATTCTGTAACAGTTTATTATTCATGATAACGTTTCCAGCCTCATTTAAAAAAAAATACCCATTCTGGGGCTCAAAGGGAGGTCTATTGACTTTATTGAGTAAAATGTGTAAAATATGTATGATCCCGGCCCTGAGTAAGACACTTTGATCCGAGCCAAAAGGCTTAGTGACAAAACATTACAAAGTATTAAAAAGATAATTTTTTTTTAATTAAATTATATATACAGATTTCAGATTTATTACACAAACAAAATTTCAGATTTATTACACTACAAAAGTGCAGTTATATTGGTTACACAACAAAAGTTCAGATTTATTACGCATCAAAAAGTTCACTTTTATACTCCAAAGTGAGGTCTATTGACTTTATTTAGTAGAATGTGTGAATTGTATGTGATCCCGGCCATGGCTAAGACACTTATTATTTGATTATCAGTAACCGATTGTAGTTACTGTTTTGATGAGGTGATGGGTGGAGAACGGACACTTAATTTACAGCATAAATTAGTAGCCGGTAATTATATCAAAAGTTTAAAGAATATTACACTGTCAAAGCCACGTTTTTTAGCGAGGCTTTTCTATTTAATACAAAAACATTTTTCATAAGTAAATGAAAAAAAATCAAAATTTTTTAAATTTTTTAAAATCACACTTAAATATAACGTAGTTGTGCAGTTTAATAAATTTTATAATTATATATATAAAAAACATAGTAAAGTGTAGTAAATGTATGTGTCTACATGTAAACCTTTTAAATAATTTAATTTATTTCCCTTCGCAAGCGAAAATAAAGACTAAATTACGTCCCTTTACATATAGGTGACATTTTTTTTTAAACGAGAAGAAGTAAAAAAAAAAAAAAACCGGCAAAAAAAAAAGGGGGGGGGGGGGGAGGGGGGAAATTAAAATTAAAATAAATTTTAAATTTCTTTTTCAAAAAACTTTACATTTATGTACAGTAATTTGGTTTCCAACCAACAAAGTAAGTTCCAAGCAAGGAGCTGGCCTTAGCCATATTTCTCGCCCTAGGCAAACAAACTTATGTGGGCGCCCTTAAATAATTATATACATGTATATATATTAATCCCACGCGATTCGCGTGTTCTGTTTGCAGATTCGCTCATTCGTGCGAAATAAAGAGTGTAAACTATTTTTTTGCCATTCGCGCCGGCACCTCGCGGGGCACCTCTTATGGCTAAGCGCAGTAGACTAAAAATTTCGAAACGCCTACCGCGCAGCGCGTGGCAGATGGAGGGGGCGGTCCAGTAGGGAGAAGCCGCATTGTTGTTCTCCTGGCTTTGTTGTGTTTTACACGTGTCTTGTCGAGCATCGCTTTTTCATCCACGCCTTTGCAGGTTTAACGCTGTGTTTTTAAAATAACTTTTGTAATGAATAATGACATCCAAGCGTAGTGCGAGTGTTTTGGCGAGTGTGCCTAAGCGCAAGAAGGCTGTAATGAGCCTCAGTGATAAAATACGTGTGTTAGACAAACTTTGTTCTAGTATGTCTGTAGCATCCGTTGGCCACGAATTCGGTGTAAATAACTACACCATCCGGTCGATCCGCCATAAGGAAGACGATATGTATGTAGAGCTGTGCTTGAATCGGTAACAGAGAGAGAGCAACAATTACATCTGTGGTGTTTTCAAAATGTTGTTTTCCAGGGATTCAGTAAAAGTATGTTATTATATTATTTCATCTGTAACTTCTTGAGCATACGTCTGGTTACTCTGGCAAAGTTAGTATAGGGTCATACAGCTGAACAACGCACACCAGAAATATCCATATCACCATCAAGTAGACAGTTAAACAACGTTTATTACAATGAACACAGCTCCATAGTTATCATCTTGGAAGCCATTATAGCGTATGGCATTATATATATATATATATATATATATATATATATATATATATATATATATATATATATATATATATATATATATATATATATATATATATATATCGTCATCAGTATAGTTCTGTAGCGTCAGAAGATAGTACACAGTCCCCGACAGTTTTCCTCATCTTTATTTAATCAGTTCAAAGAAATACATACGTCCTTTCTCATGCATATATCTAGTACCCCTCACAAAAGATCTTGAAGTACAGAAGTTAGTATCATGTAGGAATTAATCACGAAATCATATAAATCTCAGGAGCGCACACACATCCGTCCACTTGCCATGAAACACGCCATCGCTCTTTTACCCCTTCTCTCCCACCAGTCACCTGTCTCACGAGACCCCGCCAAGCATGATGGCTTAACCGTCTTTTCCAGTGACCCGTGTAAAATAAACAAACACAGAGTCACACTGAGCTAAAACTATATACTTCACCCCTGTTATGAATTTTAATCATAACAGTACTCCCCATCCCCGGCAAAATAATGAAAACAAGATTTTCATTATTTTCGTGGTGAGTATAACACCACCAGAGTGAAATTTGGTATCATCAAACTACACTGTCAGTACCACATAGCATAGCACCCAGGTTTCTCCCACAGAGTAGGCAATTAAACACTCAATGTGTGGACAATAGTAAAAACTACAGCCAAAGACTACACATGACAAAAATTGTTTTAACAACCCGGTGAGGTGACCATAACTAAAAGTAATCAACATGTTAAAAAAAAAAGAATGATGATATCAATACATGCACTCACATACCTCACACAAATCATACCGTCCAATAACCCCTATTCGTCAAGTCCAGTATCAGTAGTCAATTAATTTCGTATAAATCAATGCAATAATGCAAAGCACTCAGTAGGATATAAATATGCAATAACATAAATAGATTAAATGAGAAGTGTACTACAGTATCATTAAAATGTTATCTTGCCTCTAACACTATTGTGTGAGCAATTAGGTATAAATACGCTAATTTATTGTACAAATGCTAATAGTATGGACCGTCAACAATATATTGATTCACAATCCAGTGTGAGTGTGTAAAAGATTTGTATCAGAGACCAAACGATATCTGGCGAATTAAAATTAATTAACCCTCAATTTAAGCACAGTAGTTAACATACGTAGTGTAATGAAATTATACACTGTCATGATATATTAAAGTAGAGTTTCATAATAAAATGTCCAGCATACCAAATCCAGTGAAAATATGTCCAAATAACCCCGTGTCAATGTTCTTGAATCTCCTCCCTAGATTATTCTCGTTATCTTAATTAACAATGTTCAAGTCGAAACCGATTGAAAACCACAAAATAGTCAGATAGGAAAACGCAAAGTATTCAACACAGAACGAACACCAAGAACATGTTCTTCCCAAGATTGATGAAACAGACAAATATCATCAATATAAGTGATTATGACATCACGAACAGAGAAAATCTTTCTTAAAGAGCATTTCACATAGTCAAAGTATAATCTCTAGATGTTTGCATTCCACGTACACAAGCATTAGGATGTACAACTCTATCAGCCTCATCATAAGTACCACAGAGAAACAAGATCTCCTGTACATGATTAGGGGGAAAGAAAACATTCACGTCCCTGCAAAGGTACAAGTATAAATTGATTATGTTCTGCAACCGGTGTAACACGACCTGTAACACCTGAAAATAGAAATAGTATTGTCAAAACCGCCACACTACCTAATGTAGCAACCAGCACATACCCCATGAAATCATGGGATGTCAGCTTCTGAAAGACAAAAGCTGAAGTAATATTAATATCCATGATGTTCCTATATGAAAAGGAAGAATCACATATTAAAAAGACAATGGCAAAAAGAAAAACAAACAGCCAAACATACAGTTTTGACTGAATAGTATACCACCAAACTACATTTGACATCAGACCAACCTCGACATTAACAATATCAGGTACCACATCAACAATGATGGATGTGAATGGTCTCACCTTAGCAACATTGTCATTGACAATTATGGGTATCACATCATCTATACTGGATGTGGTTGGCTCTATATCAGCAGGAACCAGTGATTCATTTGAGTCAAATAGACATCCAATGATTCCTCACAATCCTGGAAATCATCAAGGGATTCCTCACTGATGGGAGGAAGAAATTTTCTTTCATCACCATCATCATTACTCAAAACCGTGTCACTCTGAGTCCGAACATGTAACTGAGCATGTACATGCCTAAGAGCCTGTGCACCGGTAGTATCAACCTTGGACGCATATACATGTCGTTTTTGCTCCCACCTCAAAATATCATCAGTACAATCATGAAGTCCAGGGATATTTCCTAAAACTATCCCAGCCACTGGTTTTGACAACAGACATACTATAGTTCTGCCTGCAAAATATGGGGAATCCAAAAATACTTCTGCAGTGGGGTAATATTCCACTGCACCTCCAAATGTAATGCATTGGACCATATCTCCTATGTAATCAGCAGGGTCCACTAATGAACTGCGGACCCCCCACAGTGGCTGATCCAGTGTCCCTGATTACTGAAACAAGTTGGTTGTTCACAAAACCTTTGTCAAATACCACTGAAACTGTCCCATTATAAAAGGACATTACTGGCAAAGGATGTCTGTCGCGAGAGGTTCAGGTGTTATTAAAAATAAGAAGATATCCTGGACATAACGTTGTATCAGATGATACCAGGATAGTGCCAGATAATAGTCTGGTCTTATCAGTAATACCCCCTTCTCTGAAGAGAGTAAGGGTGTATAGACACAAAAGTAGGGTCAAGCTATGTAAGTTCCCAGAGAAGATGGTGATGTAGTACTCTGAGTCTCTAACTTGAAGGTTACATTCTTATTTGTAGACTTTTGAGGTTAAAGACATTAGGTTACAAGATTAAACCCACAAACTCTAGTTTACACACAGACTAGCCCTCAATGGTTTTGATTAAGGTCTGCTAACAAATGCAAAAGTAAGAGAAGCAATTTGTAGACGCTCTAGCATACACACAGACTATCAATAAAGGTTCATATGCACAAACCGCCTGGCATTAACATATGCACTGCTTTCCCCCGCTTTCTGTGCTTTCAAATAATAGTGACTAAACCTAGTTCATTATGCCAGTCTATTTATAGTTGATCTCGGACGTACGAGATGGAACTCCCTAGGAATGTCATCAAAATCAGAAAATGTGTGTACCTTTTAGCCTATCGTACAATGTAGGAAAACTGCCTTTTTAATTATCTCCGTTATTCCTGATGCGATTTTAGTCATTTAAAGCTTACATTATACTTGGAATTAGGCTTTACATATCTAGGTAATAATCTTTTTGGTTACTACTTGCATTTTCTGTTATGCATAGTTTAAACTGCTAAATTTAGGCCAACCTGAAGCTTCGAATGCATTTAACCTAAGATTTCTCCCGTCCTATAATATTATTTGTAAAAGTATTACTACTTACGGGTAGAGTAACATCTCTAAAATTGTGTTGATAACTTCTGCCAAGTGGTACTCCTTCTATAATGCTGTAGTAAAATTCCGAAGTTAATCATGTTACACAGATCGGGCCTTGCCATCTTTAATTTTCTAGCTGTAGTAAACACAGGACCAAGAAAGCGTTTTCATTGGTCAGTTTATCTTATCTTTCTACCATGTATGGCACGCGGTATGGTCAGAATATTTAGAATTCGTGATGTGAGACAGACGTCATTTCACGACAATGTCCACACCGGAGCGTAGGAACTCCTTGTGGATGATACAAAGAATTACATTCAGCACAATTAGTACTGTTAGCTAAGTCTACACTATATGCATTAGCATGAAAGACAACATTAGTATTATGTACTGAATTAATGTCATAGAGCTGCACAACAGCATTGGAACGTTCAGGATTTCTAGATTGCCTAAAGTTATTGTTTTGTTAGAAACCTCTGTTATTGAAATTATTGTTAATATTTCTGTAAAATGACCTTTGTCCTCTGCCTGACCTGAAATTATATCCACCTCTGTTCTTATATTCACTAGTTCTAAAGGGTGATTGTGGAGGAAAAAATCCATCATCATATGAGTTATAACGTCTTTGCGGCTGTTGTGATCTTTTATTGAAGTTATATCTCCCCCTGAAAAATCCATCATTATGAACTCGATTTACTTGAAAGTTCAATTCAATGCTATTAGATCTCTGTCTAGGAAAATTAGGCACCACAGTCCTAGCAAATGCCACTGGCAATGAATCCTTAAAGTTATTTTTACTAAGGTTCCTACCAGGATGTGCAATTTGATATTGTCTTCCTAAATTTTCCATAGCAGATAATGTTTCAGTTTTTCTCTCCTCGAGGAATGATAGAAAGTCACCACTGATTGAAGACAGCACTTTGTCTCTTAGAATCAAATCAGCCAACCCATCAAACATTTTTTCAATTTTTGACAATTCAACCCATCTAGAAAAATAAAGTTTAATAGATGAGACAAATTCTGCAAAATCCTTAGCTGAATCAGTTAACAATGATTTTAGCTTCAGCCTATATCCATTTTGATCCAATTGATACTTCTTTAGTAACAAGGCTTTTACAGCTTCATAATCATTTCGACTCTGATCATCCATGGCGCAGACTGCAGTCAGAGCCTCACCAATCAATAAAGTCATCAACCTGCTAGGCCATGTAGATCTATCAATCTTAAACTCTTGGCAATACGTTTCATTCCTATTTAAGAAGCATGAAATGTCATCAATATTTGGACTAAATTTTGGCAAATTAAGCCTAAAAGTGGCAGCATGGTCTTTTTTATCAACCTCACCACTTGCTGGATGAGCCTAAGGCTGTTGAAATCTCAACTTTTCTAATTCCAGTCCTGCCATTCTCAGATCTTGAGCATAGGCTAATTTCTTCT